>OW799233.1:132008332-132198832 GCA_941918925.1 Phyto melanocephala | reverse complement strand
TTTTTTAAACTGTTTTTTGGGGTTGCTAACACTTTACTGTACAAATGGCGACAAATTCAAGCCTTGCATTAATTTTGGGACAGCCTTTAGAATACAACTAACTATGTAAAAATTTCAAAATCAAAGATGGCGTCAGAAATAATAAAGCAAAATGGCGTATAATATTAAATCTAAAAAGTTTTAGCCGCGATATGGTCACTTTACCTATGTACATGATAGTGAAGTTATCAATATGTAGTTTTTGACTGTCTATTAGTAGGAATACTTAAACATCTTTGACATAATTTAAGCAAATACATTGGGTACAATTTTACTATTTTACAAATTACAAAAACCAGTTCATAAATACAAATATATAAGAAAAAGGGAATAAAAGAGAAAATACATATTGTTATCCAGCAAAAAAAAAAAAAAAAATATTGAAGTAGTGAATTACATTTCTAGGGCTGCGAAATCAATAGTGCAAAAGAATTTATTCTAAATGGCTCCCTAAATGCGAAATAGTCTGCCATAAATGATTTACTTTAAAAAGATAGCAAATTCATGCAAAATATGTATCTTGAACAATTCATATAAAACAAACATCCTCAACTCATGAAATATCGGTTTCTTTGTACTTAATTTGCATGAGTTCTAAGCACTTCGAATGAAGCAGTGTTTATTAATATAGTGTTATAATAATGATTCGGTTTAAATTAAAACAACAAAATTCATTAAAAAATCTTTAAAAAAATCTCATATAAAAAATAAAATGAATTTAAAATCTATTTAAAGAAAATTTTGTATGAAAACAAAAATTGATATAAAATACATTTCAAACTCATTTTAAATTTTATGAGTTCATGACTTCTAAATCTAAATAGCGCATAAGAAGCCATTCTTCATGCCTCCCTAAATCCAAAACAGTTTGTCACAAATGATCCCAGCAAACAAATTTTGCACCAGTTTAATGTGAATAAAATTTTTAATGACATCTTATTCATAAGTGCAAGAAAAGGCATGAAAAACGCCTTTTCCAAATCCAAAATAGCAAGCCTTTAATGGTGTGTTTCAAAATACATGCACATGCATGCAACAAATCTTAAACAATTCATGTAAACAAACATTATTAACTCATGAAAAATTTCATTTAATATGAATGCGTGCCATGCACTTATTAGAATGAAGTGAATTTTATTAATATTTTCATATAAACACATGCTCTTTAATGACACATCAATGTAAAATTCATATATGTTTCGCCTAAATTGAACCACTTTATCAAGGGTTGATCTCATGCATTCACTATTTGAACCCATGTATCACTATTTCATTTGCATATTTGTTTTTACTAGGTGTATATGTACTAGATAGGTAAACTCATTAACACATTTTTAAAAATAGTTTTAATGCGCACAATTACACTTCTGTCGTATGATCTAAATATGTACTTAAACATACACTGTACTTTCATCCATTTTAAAAATACATAATGAAATGTTCCTCAATCATTAAATATGTACATTAACTTTCATTCCTTTCTTTTGCCAACATCTCGATTTTGCTTTAAATATATGGAACTTTAGTAAGTATATAACATTATTAACCCGAACTCCTAAACAGAATAAACTATTTAATATTACTTACATTAACCAACATAAACAACACGTTAATATGCAAACATCATCAAATGAGACAACACCCTCAGATGATGAGAATGTCGACGATGATGATGAAGAGCATATGGATGAAACCGATTTTTCATTAGTTAAAAGTCTAATACGTAATAGTAAAAATTTAGATAATCGCAAAACGGTGACAACTGCAGCAGCCAACGTCTTCTGTTGTGGCCATAAAAATGGTGCTGGTGTTATTGGCAAACTATTGGGACAAACTGGTAATAAAAATAGAAAAACCACTAGTGGACCGGGACAAGCGGTGCAAGTGATTACTAGTGAATGTGGCGTAACAGAAGTTTTGTTGCAGGATAATGAGGTATAAACTGCAAACATGCAATTACTTTTTCTTGTTTTGAAATATTTTATTTATTTTATTGTTGTTGTTGTGGTTTTCTTTTCAGATGAAATCCAAAAAACTTAAAATGTCTGAAAATCTTTAATTCCTTAATAAAGAAAAATATCGTTATATTTAATTGAATTCCAAAGATGTCTTAGGTCTGCTGGCTAAAAAAAAACGGACTGCAAAGTGATTTTACTTAATTAAAAATGAAAAATATTAAAATGTATTTAAATTGGTTATGAACTTTAAAGTGATTTTTAAGGACAGAAATACAATTTATATATTTATTGAAATTAAAAATTATTAATAAATGTTATACACAATACACAAATAAAAAGAAATCTTTTTGTTTTAATTAAAATTTGGTATTTTAAAGAAAAAAAAAAAAAAAATATATCGGGTTTTCCAATAAGGACTTTACAAGTTTCTTTTTTCAAAACGAAAACTACTATTTGATTATTAATTAAATTTTAATTTAGACTATAAGTTAACGCAATGAAATGAGAGAATATTTAGGAAAAATTAGTTATCCGATACTAGCTGCGTGGACTGCATTTTCGAAACCAGCTACGGTTTCATCATCAGCATTCTTTTGACAAAAAAAAAAAATATGTAATAACATTGTTCTGTGCCAACAATCCGGTGACCCGAAAAGCACCAAACTGGCAACGCTCTCTCTGGCATATGGCTTTCGTGACTGCACCTTTACGTCATCCTGGCAGTTTAATTTCGACCACTTTAAGCACATCCAGTCTTATTTCGGCAATAGTGCTTCGAATGTTGGCTTCTAACAAATTTTAAATGATTTATCAGAATATAATAGAGATTGTATGTACCCCAACAAAAATTAGTCCAGGGGTGAAAAATCACAGAAACGAGGTGGTCAATTTACAGGTCCATTTCTTAAGATAATTAATTAAGTGATGGTTTTACGCGCTGTATAGCATGCATGCCGTATTATTGGAACTTTATCTCTTTTAAATAACACTGGTCTAAAACAAAAACAGCTTTTGAATAAAAATATGTGGACTTTATAGATTTTGACGCGCTAAACTCAAATCCGTTTTTAGGTTTTTTCTATCGTGTTCAGATTTTTTTTACGGTCGTTCCTTATATTTAGCCCAAAACAAGGCGGTTATGCTAATACATTTCACTATAACTTGAGAATGATTAGTCCGATTTTGATAAAAATACCAGTAAATGGTTAACAATTTAAGTTAGTGGTTAATTATTTCCATCTGCCACTAGTGGTGGCTGCAATATTACTGCATTAATGCTAAGTTTAGTGGTAATGGAAACTGTAATGCATTATAAATTCAATGCAATAAACCCAACTCTGATGACAGCTAATTTTACAGTTATCCCTACCGGAAATTCTTTAGGTCTAAAAAACACCCTTTACTTGCCATCAACGACATTGCCGTGTTAAAAATGGCTCTATATGTTAAATTGTATGTAGCGAAAAATTGCATTTTAGTCCCTTTAACTTGTTATTTTGTAATGAGAGTTTTTTGCGGGTAATAGTGGACTTTTTAGGCTATCAAACTGCTTTGTCATATTTGTTCAGTGTTTTTTGACAAGTCATTATGGAATTCAGGCGACTTAAATTTGCGTTTTTTTCAGTGAATGGGCTCTGGAAAAACTCAATAATAATTCAGTGTTCTCTCGTGAAATTTCGTTCAATGGTGAAGCACATTTTTAGCTCAATGTATATGTTAATAAACAAAATTTCCGTATTTAGACTGATTAGCAATCCAAAGAGTACCAAGAAATACCATTATATTAATTAAAAACAACGGTATGGTGTGGTTTATGAGACAAGTTAGAATGTTACCGTCAATGGTAACCGTTATCGCATTATGTTAACGGACTTTCAAGTGCATGTTCTGTGAGCTATAGTTTTAACAAGATGGCGATACGAGGCATTTAACGCTTGTTGAGAAATAATTTTGGTGAGCACTTAATTTCACGTTTTGCTACGGTAAATTATCCACTTAGATCATGCGATATCACACCTCTGGACATTTTATTATTGTATTGATCATATGTTGCTATTAATTTTTTTCGATAATACTTAATACACGTTAATTATTATTCTGAAATTTAGTCTAAAATGTCTCATTTCACTGGCTATATTTTTTTCGCCTTATATAAGTTTCAGTTTAATCGTAAATTATTTCTTTTGTGTGTGCAAAATTCAGGCTGGTGTTAGTTTTTTTAATTCTCACACCATTTATTTGATATTGTAAATAAAAATTGTTTATATTTATAAATCAAACCTCACTATTAATCACCCGTTCATGCAACAAACTATTTAAGTAATGATATATATTGAAATTTGGTGTTTACAGTTTATACGATTTATTTTCAAATTTAGGATTGTTTTTCTTGATCTAGCGATTTTTTTAAAATAACATAAAACTTTATTAGACTCCCAAATGGACAACAGAAATATTCAAAATACGATCAATACAGAATACTTATCCCGTCACAATAATACTGGAAGACTATCAAAGAAATGAAATAAAAGATGGATTTTATAGGGAGGAAATACTTCAAACACGTTGAAAAAGTAGTGAAAACTAAAGCGTATGTTAAATGGTTGGGTTTCGCAAATCAACATAATTCTTGGATAAATAAAACCTATAACTTATATTGTAAAATTAAAAATAATAATTTATAAATAAAAAAATAAATAATTAAAGAAATTAAAAATTTTAATAAGCGGTCCTTTTCATCTAGTATGCATCAACAAAGCAGAATATTATACATAATTATATGTTTTTATTGACTGTACTTTAAGAAATAAATCGCAAATGGTTTGCAATTTCTTTAAAAAACGTGTAGAAAACCCCATACATTTGTAGGGTTGAAATTTTTAATTAATTGTGTCCTCAAAAACCACTTAAACAGGTGTCAAAAGCTATAAATTTTAATTCTATATACTCGGTTAACCCTGAAGGTCGGTCAATTGCTTTAGATTTTCTAAATATTGTTTGTTTCCTTTTTTACACAAAAGTTTTTTCACTTTAAAAATAAACAGAAAGACAGAAAGTTGCTATAGTTCCGTTGTAAAATAACAAGTAAGAGTAATGACACACCAATACACACAAGCACACAGCCGCACAATAACTTGAAAGAGACAAGAAAAGAACGTTATTTTGTTAATTGAATTTAATTTTTTATATGCTTCTTCTGGGGTGATTATTACTCAGCTTATTTATGGGTAAGTTTTTGAAAATAATTTCTTAAATTAAACTTGACTGTGGTGGTTCGCTGATTGCCTGTCTTACAGTTATTAAATAAACATAGAGTGAGTGGTAAGAGCCAATGAACCCTTCTTCTGTGTTAAAAAAAAAACGCCAAAACTCGAAAAGAACTTAAGTCAAATATGTACGCCAACTGATTGTTATCATTTGAAGAGGAAACGACCAAAACCAACCATCTAGCAACATCATACAACTACTACTGCCCCAAAATCCAACATCAAGATCAAACACTTATAATGTTGTTGCTGCCTGTTTTTGCTGGGTTTGTTGTTGTTTTATTTTATTGTCATTTAAAGTGAGTTTTGTTTTGCTGTTGCTGGCGTTATTGTTGTTGGTCAAATAAATTAATTATTTTCTCATCATTCTTTTAAATTTCATCGTTTTTTTTTTTGTTTAAATTTAATTTGACTGTTAAAGGCACTATGGCTTGTGTAGCTTTTTTTTTTTAATAAAATAAAGAGTAAAAAATTGTATTTTTTTTACAGATAATTTTATAGTTTTACAGGTTTATTCATAAAAACTTTAAAGGTTTTAAAATAAATTTTCTTTAGAAAATAAAGCTTTAGTAATTTTCATGAATAAGACATTTAATGTTTGAAGATGATTTCATACACCCACCCACATACGGGTGCAGAGGCTGGCCCGTGTTATATCACGTCGTGGCTGATGACGTCGCCAGCCCATAGACCACATTCTGTTTGGTCTCGTCGTTGAATAAAATTTTCTTGGAGTATTGAGGACGCTTGAAATGGTCAGTAGGCTTCAGCTCTAGAGTCAAGTGCACCTTGTAAGGTTGTAAATTTAAAAATTTATTCAAGATTCGCATCGGTGATGTTCGTAAGATGTTTAATTGTTGGGCACGACGATGAGTCAAGGTTGACGTCTCTTCTGCTACACTATTTGAAAACAACAGCAATGTTTTCTGCAGAATGAACTGGACAAATTTTGTACTCTTGTTCTTTAATTTCTTATTTCTGAGACTCTCTTTTTCTCTCTCTGTCATGTAGTGATTACTGTCTCCCTTATTTTCATAGCATGTGTTATTTTGTTATTATACCCTTCACCTGTGGTGCAAAAGGGTATATATAGCTTTGTCATTCCGTTTGTAATTTCTACAATTTTCATTTCCGACCCCATAAAGTATATATTTTCTGAAAGCTTATGAATAGAGGAGTCGATTAAGCCCTGTCCGTGTGTTGGTTGAAATCAACACAATCGCCCCATAACTTTCTGAGATATGAGCAAAAAACCAGGACCACCTCGTTTTTTTTACAATTACAACAACAACATACATACTTATATACTGGTTAGACTAAACGTGGCATCGAATCCTAGCTGAGCAAAAAAAAAAAAATTTTTTTTTCATTATTTGTGTTTTCATATTTTTTTTTAAGTTTTTTTTTAAAAATTTTTTTTAAAATTTTTTTGAAAAATTTTTTTTACTGTTTTTTTTTGTTTTGTTTTAATACATTTTTTTTATTTTTTTTTGTAATATTTTATTTTTTGGAAACACGTAAACTCAATTTATAATTCTGCAATGAGTTGTTTCGTATATGTATGTACGTATTTCATATGAGATGAATGGTGGGTGATACAAACAATTGTTATTGCATGACTACACGTTGTGAAGGGTTTTTAAGATTCGGCACGGCCGAATATAGCACTTTTACTTGTTGAGATGTATTTTTGGTTTTTTGAACAAAACATGAACAAGACTATATATCAAGTGAACAACTCTTCAAGTGCGGTCTTAACCTATGTATCAGATACATCCACTTGTTTTGTTCTTAAAGGTTTTCATAAAAACTAATTAATTGGCCCGTTGTGTTTCAGCAAATTTTATTATTATAAATTATTTTGTAATTGTTGTAAATATTTGTATAACAGTTTTCTTTGATTTTCTTTTTATTTGTTAGTATACTTATGTTTGTTGTATATTTTGCATTCTCCGACATTTACATATATATTTAATGTTGCTTAAAGTTCATAGAGTTTATTGACATTGCTCTGGGTTTCTTATGAACGAGAATAGAATAAGTTTCAAGTAAAACAAAAACTCATACTGTTCTGAGTAATTTTTGCTTAGATCTGTAGGTAAATCAAGGGCTTCCCTAGTTGAATATATTTTATTTTCTAAGCAGCACACAATTTAAACTGTTTCCAAAAAGAATAAAAATGTTTTTAATTTATTACAACTAAATTTCTTTAGGTAAACAATTATTATTTTATATTAGAAAAGTAGTCAAATAAATATCATACAACATAAAAAAAATAAATGTTAACAATAATTTGTTGAATTTTGGAAATGGTGTTTACACTCTTGGCTGCAGTAGCTGACATTTGTCGTTTTACATATCAGTTTACATGTTGAAAAGTTAAATAAAAAAACATAGAAGTAAAAACTTGTTGCAATTTATATTGACCACAAACTCGTAGCTATTATTAACACAGTAAGAGTACAAATGAAATAAAACTGATGAATAGACACCGACTATTAGAATCTTCTCTTAGCAGAAATAATTATTTACGTTAAATAAAATTCAATGTTAACTATTGTAACTGTCATTATTGTCATATTATAAAAGAAATGATTGTTCTCAATTTAAATTTAATAAATTATAAACAGGCATAGTTAATGAAATGATAAGAAAGAAAGAATGTAGAGTAAAATTATGAAAATCATATGGGAAGGTGTTCCAAAGTAAATTACTAACAAATAAGTGTATTCTTAGTGTTCTAAGGCGGGCAAATAAAGATTCAAAATTTAACGTTTTAAAATTTATACAACATTATTTAACTGCAATAAATTAATGCCTCTCATTGTCAGTTGAACCCATTTTGGTTGTCTAAGACTCATGTATATTTTCTCTACTTTTTTATATATGGATCCTCGGAGGAGGTTAGGTTCGGGCGGCTGCCGGACCTAATCTATATATGGATTTTGGCAATTCTTGGCACTGAAATTTATTTTTTATATATAGAGTTTGACAAACAGTGGCACACAACAAAATAATCAGCTGGGCTGGTATCGCCACCTGTATAAGTGTACCCTGTCTGAGACTCAACTAATTTTCTACACAATTAAATTTTCTTCTAGTAGTGAAAAACAGAACCCTATTTAGTAGAAATTTGTATGAAATTCGAAAGTGAATATTTAAGAAAATAAAATAAGATACAAATAAGAGTGCTATATTCGAACATGTTGAACCTGACAATACATTTCACTATCATGCTGACCCCATCATAGCGTAATCTCGTTGTAAAATTAAATGTGAAACGCCATTTGGCCAAACGCCAAAAAAAAATATTTGTAGCATCTATTTGTCAAATGAAATACAGGGTGTTTTTTAAGCCCGGCATAACTAAAAAAGGTTAAGTGTCAAAACAAAATGTCATACTGCTTTTTAACATTATATATTAAATTTTTGACATTTCTTATAAGTATAATTTGGCAAATCGTCATGGATTGATTGACGCTTCAACAACACAATCAAATTATCAAAATTAACTGATGCTTTATTGCAAAACTTTGTTGCAAGCGATGAGGCTCGTTAAAGGCTTAACGGATTTAATTATAAAGAAAGTTTTCTCTTATAGAGTAAAACCGATCTCCAACAGACCCAACAGAAAAATTCACCGTTTGATGCGGTTTTCACGTTGCTGGCATTATTAGGTATTATTTTCCCAAAAAATTTAGCCGAAGGTCGCGTTACGGTTAATGGAAATTTTTATCGCACCATGATAAATGATTTTTTGTTTGAAAATTTGGATGACATTGATGTGAATGGGATGCAGTTTCAGTTGAAAACAAAATTGAGCGATCAGTTAATGTCCCCGCAATTTAGCTTCTAGGGCCATGCAATTTGACACTTCACTGGTTTATGCTGTAAAGTGAACAATGAATGACGTCTTGTATACCAAAATTTGTAATATACGGCTAGAAATGCTCGAAAAAGTGACTCAAAGTTGAACACATCGCCAAGAACAGCTTTGGCGATCATATGCCTGAAATCATTTTCAAATGTTAATGACACATTCTGATAAATCGAATAAAAAAAAATAACGTTCTTGTGTTATTTTTTACAATTTAATAATCTATTGTGCTTTAAAAATACACCCTTTTCATAGCAAAGATTGACAGTGTTTAAGTAAAGGAAAATTCTTAGTACGTAAACACATTCGAAATCATGATTTTTTTTACAATGAAAGTGTTACCAATAAAATAATATAAGAGAGAGGGAGGATTGGAAATCAACAATATAATATTTCTTTGTTTTTAATTTCAAAGGAATTAACGGTGTTTTTTTGAAAATTTTTACCTAGCCGAATGAATGGAAACTAAATGAACTTCATTTTATTTAATACTAGCCAAACTCGGCGCGCGTTGCTACGCCCCTTAATGAATCGAAATGCATTCTGAATTTTAATTGAATATCAAGTGCAAAAACCTAAAAATTATAATTTTTTTATGGGCGTGGCATTTCCCACTTTTCTAGTCACGAAATTGTAAAGTCATAACAGCTCAATATGTGTGCAAAGTTTCAGAAGAATCGGACCAGTGCAAGTATCCCAAAATTAAAATTGTTTTTATGGGCGTGGCCTTGCCCACTTTTCTAATCACGAAATTATTTAGTCATGACAGCTCAATATGTGTGCAAAGTTTCAGAATAATCGGTCCAGTGCAAGTACCTCAAAATTATAGACTTTTTTATGGGCGTGGCCCCGCCCACTTTTTTAATCACGAAGTTATAAAGTCACGACATCTTAATATGTGTGCAAAGTTTCAGAAAAATCGGTCTAGTGCAAGTACCTCAAAGTTAAAACTTTTTTAGGGGCGTGGCCCCGCCCACTTTTCTTATCACGAAATTATTTAGTCGTGACAGCTCGATATGTGTGCAAAGTTTCAGAAAAATCGGTCAAGTGCAAGTAGCTAAAACTGATAACTAATTTTTTATGGGCGTGGCCCCGCCCACTTTTTTTCATCCATAAACACACCCCGGTATGTGTACAACAACTTACCAAAGTTTGAGCCCGATCGGTTTTACAGTTTCAGAGTCTATAGCTAACACACACACACACACACACACACACACACACAGAGTTTCACTTTTATATATATAGATGAAAAATTTTTAAACAAGAATATAAAAAACGTTTTCATATGTGAATTCACATAAGTGAATTGCATTACTAGTGAATTTAAATCACAGTAAAGCTTTGACTTAAATGAAACTCAGCTAAAACACTTTAAAGTAAGTGTGGTTATATGTGGAACTCTAGTTATCAAAGATAGTTTGATAAGTAAATTTCTTGCGAGGTATCCTTCTTCTATACTTTTAAGTTTGCATTAGAAATAATGCAAAAAAGAGAGATATTAAAAGTACACTTATGCTCAAGCAAAACAAAAGCTAATAGAATAAATAGAAAGTCTAACACTTATTTTATGTTGCTGCAACATAAATGGCTTCAGTTTATAATTTATATTCCAAGTGTAATGTTGTTTACGTAACTTAAAAAAAAATATTTCAAAACAATTAAAAAAAAAAACAAAAAAAAATGTTTTTGAATAAACGTCTGGGATGGCCACGACCCTTAAAATCGCGTCAACAAAAACCACCTCAACATCATGACTATCAGCAACCCAGTGATCAGTTGCCGTTTTTATCACGGTCACGATTTAGTGCTTTGCCACACTTTCGTGTCACGCCCGCAAATGAGAGTGATGCTAATTTAACACTATTCATAGCGATTTTATATGTAATCGATATGTTCGGAGTATTTCCATTCGTAACACTGCCGGCTTTGTTGGTGGAATTGGGTTTCTTTGGTATACCATTGGTCATATCGGTGGTGGTATTGCAAATTTATACATCATTTTTGTTAAGCGAATGTTGGACCATGGCCCAGACATTAGATTCATCTATAAGTAATAAAAGCAGGTGAGCGGAAAGGTAAATTAAATATTATTTCGGTCATGTTTTAATTTGCTTATTCTTTTAGGTATCCTTATGCTGCCATAGCTAATTTGGCTTATGGACCATATGTTAGTTTTTTGGTGACCATATTGTTAAATGTAAGCATCTTTGCCAATGGTATACCTAATATTGTTATGGCTTCACAAAACTTGGAATTGGTAGGAGATCGTATGACCAATGGACAGTTTCAGTTTTCATTTTGCTATTGGGCCATTATAGTGGGAGTATTTCTATGTCCCATGGCTTGGTTGGGAAGTCCGAAAAATATGAGGTGGGTGTGTTATTAATGTATTTTAAAGAGCGATATTTATAATATTAAAAACTTTTTAGAGGCCTGGTTATATTCTCTGCCATTGTTATGATAGTGATTGTGATTTTGCTGTGGTTTTGCCTGTTTACAGCTGTAGCCATTGGCAAACCATTTGAAGGTGTAAGCTTTGGTGGGTTTTGTATTATGATTTAAGTTTTTAAGTCTTACTGTTTTTTAATAAAATTCTGTTTCTTTTTATAGAACTGCCGCCATTCCTAAGAATTTTAAGTGGTTACAGTATTTTAGCATTTCAATTTGATATTCATCCCATGCTACTGACTTTACAGATCGATATGCGTCAAAAGGATAAAGTTGGCTGGGCTTCTTTTTGCGGCATTGCTAGTAAGTAGATACAAAAATTAGCATATTAATGTTTGACAAGTGGGAATATTATATTTGGCTGTGGCAAATTTTTGATATCCATCACCACTAGAAAGCTACATTTAGGAAACTTCAACATGATTCATCTATTGCTGGCGCTTTTTTAAGTTTTAAATTTTGTTAAAAGTAGATAATGCCATATGTGAGGGGTTTGGACACGTTAGGCGTGTCGACGTAATTTCTACTAATGATTTCTATTCGAATATTAAAATACTAAGACCTTTATTCTTGTAAAATCTTTGTCAACAGAGAAATTATATAAATTTAAACAGGTCGTGTCACCTTTATTTTAATTTATTACAGTAATGTTAAAAAAAAATGCAATATTTTTGAAATTTTAGCATCGTATTGTGTCGGTTTTATGATGGTTTGATTTAGTTTCTTTTGTAATGCACAAATTTTAACAATTTTCAGGAAACCCATTAATTTTTATCATTCTATGTCATTGTGTTTAGACGCTATTGCATTGTGTTTGATGTTAAAAATAAATTTTTTTTATAAACTACTCTTGCATTATAAGCTATAAATCTTTTCGTTAAAGATCGATGTAGCCTAGTTTTAATACTACAAATTTTTTATGTACATATGTATTAGAAAATGCTGGCAAAATTTCATCCCCTGGACACATCTACATCTAAACTAAAAGATTAAATTCATACAACAATGACTTTTGTAACTTTTGTAATGCTACTTTTACTCACTATGTATTTTACAGTGGCTTTGTCAGTTGTACAGTCTAACTGTTATTGCACATGTCTATTAAAATTGACAATTTACGTTTTTAGTTTCATCTGACATTACCTGTAAATATAATAGTTAACAGCTGTTTTTGTAATGATTTATTTTTGTATGTGTGTCTTGTGTTGTGTATGCAAAAAAATGCCCAAAAAATATTTTTTTTAAGAATAGAATTTAATTGATTTTTTCAGGCTCTAGGTCATAATACCCAATAAAAAATTTATTTATAACAAGTAAGAGCGCTATATTCGGCCGTGCCGAATCTTATATACCCTTCACAACGTGTAGTCATGCAATAACAGTAGTTTGTATCACCATTCATCCCATATGAAATACGTACATACATATAAAAAACATACATATATAAAAACAACCCATTTTAAAATTATAACTTTACGTATGTATGTTAACAGAACAAATAAAAAAAAATAAAAAAAAAAAATTTAAAAAAAAATTTAAAAAAAAATTTAAAAAAAAAATTAAAAAAAAGAATTTAAAAAAAAATTTAAAAAAAAAAAAATTTTTTAAAATATTTAAAATATATATAATAAATATAAAACAAAAAAAAAATTAAAAAAAAAAATTTATAAAAAAAAATAATAAAAATATAAATAATATATTAAATAAAAAATAAAAAAAATAAATAAAAAAATTAAAAAAAAATTTTTTTTTGCTCAGCTGGGATTCGATGCCACGTTTTCTCTAACCAGTATACACGTTTGTATGTAAAGGGTGTTTTTTTAAGCCCGATAGAACTTGAAATTGTAAAAAATAACACAAAAAATTAAATTGTAATCAAAATTTTTTTTTATTCGAAAGATCAATACGTGACATTAACATTTGAAAATGATTTCGGGCATATGGGCACCGCGGCTGTTCTTGACGAAGCGCATTCTGGACGTCCGTTGTTTTATCGCAAAATTGCGTTCAGCGATGAGGCGCATTTTTGGCTTAACGGGTTTGTTAATAAGCAAAATTGCCGCATATGGAGCGAGACCAATCCACAAGAGACCCTACAGACTCCATTACATCCAGAAAAATGCACCGTTTGGTGCGGTTTTCACGCTGGTGGCATCATCGGACCTTATTTCTTCAAAAATGAGGCCGGAGCTCGCGTTACGGTCAATGGAGATCGTTACCGCACCATGATCAATGATTTTTTGCTTGAAAATATGGATGACATTGATCCGGAGGAGATGTGGTTTCAACAGGATGGCGCTACGTGCCATACGGCGAACGCAACCATCGACTTATTGAAATCAAAATTTGGCGATAAGTTGATTTCGACCTATTCTTCAAAAAGTTGATTTCAACATACACACGGACAGACGGACAGACTGACAGAGCTTAGTCGACTCCCCTATTCATAAGCTTTCAGAAAATATATACTTTATGGGGTCGGAAATGAAAATTGTAGAAATTTCACACGGAATGACAAACCTATATATACCCTTTTTCACTGTGTGAAGGGTATAAAAAGCAAGGCACATTTATTCATGAGGTAGTCTCGTTTCGTCAGCTAATTATTTTTTTCTTCACTTATTTTAAGTTTCAGCTGTCAAAGTCTATAGATAAAAAACAAATTTCTCTCCTCTCTCATTTTTTTAAAATTTCAAACTTCATATATAAAAAATATAAACAAAAAATTCCTTCCGAAGTGCGGTTACCTGATGAATTAATATGCCTTGATAAAAAGTTGGTTATTTTTTTTATTTATTTTCGATATTTTAAACACTTTAGGTGCTCTCAGTAAAGCCGTCTTATGTAAAACTTCAAAGCTTACCTATCGATTAAATTCTACGGGCCGTATTCATAAAAAAATATTTTAGGTTTATTGAAGGCTTATTTGACAAATTTCTCTACAACATCTGTCAAATAAGCCTTTAATAAACCTACAATATTTTTTATGAATACGGCCCTACATTTTTAAGGTTGAAAAAATATATAAAATAAATATATACATACATACATATATTTTTCAAGAATATTTATAACTAAATAGATTTAAATATATATTTTCTGAATCACAAATACTATGCTTTGTGGCGCCAAAAAAAATTGTCAGGAGGTTTATCACTTCAAAATAGAACACACTCTAATTGAAAATGTTTACACTGCAAATGCAGGCAGGCTTTATTTAGAGAATAATTTTTTTAAGCTTTTACATACCATGTACATGTATGTGGTGTGCAGTGGGAAATTTGACAAGCACACTGTGAAATACATAGTGTCTTATAGTAGCATAAGTTTTAAAAAATGATTTAATTATTTATCACATTAACTACTGTAACTGTTACGTCTTAAAAATTAATTTAACAAAAATAATTGTTATACATATTTAAGTATTAACAACACATTTTGTTAGATATTTATTTAATAAAAGTAATTGTTTTATAAGTAATCAAATTTGTTTATTTTCATTTATTATTTAATAAAAATACATTATATAATAAATGAATGTTTTCGATCTTTTAATTTATATAAACAGTTTTTTACAAATTGTAAAAAAATTTCCCTGAAGAAGCTGCCCAATGTGGTGGCGAAATATCGGAAAATAAAATTGAAACTATTTTTTACTAAGAAAAGTGATCTCAAGCTCAATAGAAGAAACTGTTTATAAAAATACATTATATCAACAAAAAATTAATTGAAATTTAAGCAGATATTATCTAGACTATTTAGGATTTTATAATACAAATAAAGTAATAAGTCTAAAATTTATAAGACGGACAATCCCGACGATATAACATCTAACACCGCAATTCATAGATAAAATAGACTTAAACAGTTATTACTTTTTATGTAATTTTTTAAAATGTTTTGTTCAACAGGGGCTTAATTCTCGCTTTAGGAATTGAAACCTTCTTTGCGTGGTAAATCATATGGTGGCTCTTCATTTTTGACTGCACAAAAACTTTTCATTTCACTGCCTCACAGAACGAGAATTCACCCACTGATCCATAAATGGAAAATATATAATAACTTTTCATTAAAAAATTTAAAAGTTTTCTAAGAGGCTAAGCAGTATTTGTCAATTGAAGCAAAGCTGCGAATAACGTTGTAAAAGACAAATTTTGCAAAACCTGTTTTTTGCATATTACCGTTAAAATTACTTTCTTACATTTGTTCAAACACTAAAACATCAAAATTATGCATTTTATCATCGTCAAAACGCAATTACAATGAGTCAGTCAGTGGAAGAACGTTGTAAGATATAAACAAAAGTCTACGAACGGAATTGTCGAAAGTGATTGATAAGTGTAACAGAGGTACAAAAGGAAACGTATTTTAAAAAAAAAGACAATCAAACCCTTTAAACACGTTTTTTGCTCTCCTGGAAAAATTATTATTTTGTCATTTGCAACGTTATTCGCGGCGATCCTTCAATTTTGTTGCCAGGTGAATTTTAGACTTTACAACTACATATGTATGTACATACATATATCTGTGGTTTTCATGTGCAACCGCGTATGTACATTTTATACGATTTTGAGTTAATAATGCCATATTGCTTGGTTTTAAACGCCCTTTACTTGGTTTTAAAAATTTCCCAAATAAGATGGACCCATTCCGATTATTTTAATGGCATAACAACGTAACTTCTATATATATTCAAAAATTGTTCAGCACTATCACGGTTTTGTAGCTCTCCTGAACAACTTGATTTAAAGACATACGTGGTTGCCCATGAAAACCACAGATATATGTAATTGTATATATTTCAAGAATAACAAGTAAAAGTGCTATATAATAATGCTATATACATATATCTTTGATTTTGATACTAATTTTGATGCGTCTTAGAAAAAAAAATATCCATTTGTTTAAGCCGCTTTCTTTGATTCTACACTTTTTCATAGTTTACTGTATCCTACTGGTTAAGCCCTTTCATTTGACTCCCATTCTGGCGCTTTTGGCTGTCTGGAACCTGATGAATTTGTAAATTTTAGGAGAAAACTGAAGCAGTTGTATTATGATGCTTATATCTCAGTTATTTTCAAACCGATTTGTTAGTTTATCTCAAAAGTCATTTTGTAGATTATGACTTTGATGTTTTAAACGTGTCCAAACATTTTTTTTTGGGACACAGGTCTGTGCATCAAGTGGGGGATTTTAAAAATTGAACCAACACACTGACATACATACATTTCTTAATCGACTCCTCTATTCATAAGCTTTAAGAAATGAAATGAACGGCACCACAGATTAAGGTATAAAAAAGAGAGTTGTACAGCTTAGTGTAAAAAGTAGTTTTGCATAGCTGTTTCGAAAAAAAATTTTTGGTTGTCTTTTTCAGCAGTTACAGTCGGATCTTAAAGAGGAAACCATTATTTAACTTCAAATGACATTTGCTACGGGTACAAGTTTTAGATATACTTAATTGATCTCTTCTAATTTTTTTTTTGGCGTAGAATACGTCTTACCTTACGGTATAGGGAGTCATGTCAGATTGTTATTGTTGTAATCTTTATTTCATTGATTATGAGGAAACGACGAAATAACTTTTTTTAAAAATTTTTTTGATATCTTCATAATATTTAAATTTCTCAAATGAAAATTGTTTAAACACATACACTCAAACATATGTATGTGTGGTGTTTGGTTGAGTGTTTGAGTTTGTAGCGTGAACACAAACTATGCTGCTGTTTCAGTGTGGACACAAACATTGGGCTGTTGTTTTGATTGATGAAATATTGAAATTTCGTATATTTACTTATGTATTTAAGGTAAACAAAATGTTAAATGTGAATTTGAATTTAACATGGATATATAATTAAAAAAAATATATGAAAAAATTAATTCATACATTTTTATGTTAAATGAAAGTGCTGCCAAGTAAGCAAAATAACAATGCTGCTTGATGCTGTTTGACAGCAGCTGACAGTTGACGTTTAGTAAATTAAAATAAAAACTACTAATCAAAATGACACCTACACGAAATACAAGAAAGCAACGTATTTATCCTATTTTTCCTATCATAAGCCCATATTATCAAAAGTAACTTTCAAATAATCAAATTGATTTGCGTCTGTTATTTATCATTTATCCTTACTCTTTTAATTTATAAACATATTTATCCTATTTTTCCTACCATAAGCTTATGTATATTATCAAAAGTAACTATCAAATAAATAAATTCATTTGCTTATATTATTTATCATTTATTGATATATATGTTTTCTGTCTTATCGGATGGCGTATTCTACGTTAAACTTAATGACCGTGTCTATGACACACCCTGCAGGGACATTCCGTGGCCGAAGGCCTAGGACAACTGTCTGCTGTTTTTTTTTTTTCAAATTTCAAAGGCTCTCAGAGCATAACACTGGTCATCTCGGGTAAAAAAATACGAAAAAATAAGACCTGATTGTAAAATTCGAAGATAAAAAGACCAGTTGAATAATGCAAACTCTACGTTAGTACCGCGAAATTTTTTATGGTACGGTTTAACAATAATGAAATGAAATTAAAAGCAAATTAAGGTTAGGTTGATATCACTGGCTTTAAATTTTTTAAATTTAACATTCAGGTTGTAATTTAAAAAAGACTTTATTGTTTGTTTATTGTAACAAAAATAATAGGCGACTTATTTAATAAAAGAAATATTTGTTTTGTCAACAAAAAGTTTAATTGTATTAACAGCAAAATTAATTAAACAAAAAAACTGTTAACAAATATTTTAATAAATTTCAGTTTGGAGATATTTTTCTCTATGTTGTGGTGATGCTGCTTTATTATTCAACTGTATTTCAATCGACAATATAAGATTATTTGTTAAAATATTTATCAAATGTGTATGCGTCTTCATTAATGTTTATGAAAATATTGATCTTAAAAATAATTATAACTGGGCAAATATATGGTGTTATAAAATACTTAAGCATTGAAATTTTTGAAAAAAAAAAAAATTAAATAGAAAAAAAAAACATAAAAGTTCTACTAAACCGTACAAAAAAAGTTTTTTAAATTATTTTTAAATTTTATTAGAAAACTTAAGATAAAAAAACAAAACTTAATCAAATAATCGAAAAAAAAACGTAAACAAATTCCAATAAAAATTGAAATATCTTCTAAATATGTAATTCTTATGACAGCATTTCTTTTTAATTTCAGCAACATCAACTATGGCAATTTTAGGATCAATAATAGCTGCTTATAAGTTTGGCACCCTGATAGCCGAAAACGTTTTAGAATCTCTGCCACGAAGTATGGCACTTTACTTTCTTCTTATATTGGTAACAATACAGTTGTGCTTCTCTGTAACGGTGGGAGAATCAGCCTTATTTTTGCAAATTGAAAATTGTTTTAAAATATCGGAAGGTATTAAAAAATATACAGTGTTATAATTTATTTTTCATTATAATTTCTTTTTTTCAAAATCTTTATATGTAGTATTTTCGCTTAAACGTGTCTTTATTCGATCCAGCGTGGTGGGTCTACAAGTAATAATCTCTGAATGTTTGCCAAGCTTTGATGCTTTAATGGATATAGTAGGCGGCACCATAACAGGACCTTTAGTATTTATATTACCACCTTTGCTGTATAGGCGCATGGTTCAATTGGAGCGCTATCATCAACGCATTGCCACTGAAGCTGCCTATGGTAGTCTACCTTTAGACTTAAACTATGAACCTTTGGATGGACCACCCACCCAATTAGGTCCAAGTGAACGAAGGACTTTATTTGCACTTCTTGAAGTCTGCTGGTTGCGTACTGTTTACACTTTTAATCGTCTGCAATGCGATTTGTCTTGCTCGATGGCTGTTTTACTATTCGGTATAATGGCTACATTTTTCTCAACTTATTTAAATCTTTTTGAGTTGAATCAACTTTTTCGTAATAATTCCCCATGTTTTAACAATTTAACAACAAGTAATAGGAATTAAGTTTTTTTTTGTATTTACCTCCTAGGAAAAACCTTTTTAAACGAACAAGAAAAAAAAATAATTTTATTTTAAGTAATAAAAATGTCATTAACTTTTCAAGATCTTTAAGATAAATGTTGGTTGTTGATGGTTGTTTTTAACATCTTTAAAAGGGAGTTTTGATTGTTTTTTTATGCCAGACAGGGTAATGAACGGCAACTGAGTAACAGTTTATCTTGAAGAAAATTATGAGTGTGATATTTAATTGGGAGAAAAGTTTAGATCAAATAATTTTTTTTAGGTATAATTTATAAAAATTGTGTAAGAGATTTTATTTAAAGTTCTCTATAAAAATTTCCTTTCATAAACAGAGTGGTCGAACCAAAACGAAAAATTTTAACTTAAACAAAAACTTTTCAGAGAATTATCTTAATATTTTTTATTCTGCTAGAAGGGTTGATGACAATTATTGGTGAAAAAATATCGGCCAAATTCTCGCTACGGATTCGGTGGCATACTTATATCTGATGGTCCTTATTTTCCATGACATTATTGCGGCTCCATGTCGTTAATACTTATGCCAAATTTTTTCATTCCTTAGCTCTTGAATTGTTCCAAGTTTATTGACGCACACTTTTTCTTTTAAATATCCTCAAATAAAGAAGTCCAACGGAGTCAAATCACATGATCGTGGCGGCCAATTAACATTGCCACGAAGTGATATAATACGGTCATAAGTCTTGTGCAAAAGAGCCATATCGTCCAGGTCCATATCCTCAATTACTGGCCACAAGAAAACTTTTACCACAGTAGTGAAAACCATTAATGGTAACTGCTTGTCCGACTTAATTTTTAAGAACTACGGCCCGAAGACGCCACCAGCCCATAAACCGCACTAAACAGTCACTATTTGTGAATGCATCGGCTTTTCAACAATCACTGGTGGATTCTCATTTAACAAAATCAGGTAATTCTGCCTGTTATCGAATTTTCTGATGCGAAAGTAGGCCTCATTGCAGAAGATGAATTTCTTTAAAAAATCAATATTCTTCTTTCTGTTCAACCAAACATTCGGTGTATTGACGCTTGAAAGGGTCAGTACTCTTTAGCTTTTGAGTCAATTGAACCTTGTTAGCGTGTTAATCAGTGATGTTAGTGAAATGTTTAATTGTTAGGCACGACAAAGAGTCTTCTGCCGCACTATCGCAAACAATAGCAATGTTTTTCGCAAAACAAACTGGGCGAGTATACACAGTTTTTTTCACATTTCCTACAAAAAACTTGACATTAAGGTGTGACTCATAATAAATATCGTGCATAATGGTTGAACCACCCTTTACTTAGAAATTAAAAAAAAACAATTTTCCAAAAACTTTTAACTAAAAGTAAAACTAATACAATGCGAATGAATCCACCTTTAACTAATATTCACAAGCAAGAAATTTTCTAGAAATAAAGAATTTTTTTGAATATACATAATTTATAATTAAAATTTTTTTTTTTTTTTTAAACACAATTAAAAACAAGCAAGAGTGCTATATTCGGCCGTGCCGAATCTGATAATACCCTTCACCATCATGTACATAGGTATAATCCCACATCATAGCTTAACCTATATTTCATGTTATACGCCATTTTTCTTTATTATTTCCGACGCTATCCTCGATTTTTACGTAGTTAACTGTATTCTACTTGTCAAGCCCTTTCATTTGATACCCATATTGATGGGGTTAAAAAAATTTGTTCCGCCATTTTGTTTTAGACGCCATCTTTTTACATTTTTTAATAATTAACTGTATTGTACTGGTCAAGCGCTTTCATTTGATACCAATATTGTGGAGGTTGAAGGAGTTACATTTTAAAATACCAGATTTGGTAAATTTATTGTCCGCCATTTTGTAGTGGCGGCCATCATGAATTTTAATTTTTTTTATAGTGCCTTATATTTCGCCAATCGAGTCCTTTCAGATGATACCAATATTGACTCTCTCGGTTGTCTATTTTTTGAATATATATTTAAAAAAAAAAATGTTGCCTATAACTTTACCGATTAGAGCCCGATTTATCCAAAATTTTTCGCGAATATCTCAAGAGGCATATTATATCTACAAATAGTGACAAAGGTACCTATGGCTGAAAAATTTTAATTTTGGTGGTAAAAATATAGGAAACAACAGAGGCAGTCGCGTTTATTTGCTCATATCTCAGAAAGTTATAGGGCGATTTTGCTGAATTTTAATAGCGATTCATTGCCAGATATTTCCATATTGATACCATACACAGGTCTGAGGAACATGAGGTTGTTTCTAAAATTTAATTTCAACCAACACACGGACAGACGCGCAGAAAAACAGACGGACATGGCTTAATAGACTCTTCTATTCATAAGCTTTCAAAAAATATGTACTTTATGGGGTCGAAAATGATAGTTGTAGAAATTACAAACGGAATGACAAAGCTATTTATATACCCCTGTGCACCACAGGTGAAGGGTATAAAAAGTGTAAGTGCTGGCTAAATATCGTTGTACTAATGATTGTCTAATTACTTGGAGCTTTTCTTTTACTAATTTTATGATTTCACAAGATTACTAACACCCTATCCTACCGTAATACTTCTTAAAAGTGAGAAAACATTTCCATAATATTTTTCTTATATTTCTAAAAAGTGTTAATTATTCACCTAAATGCTAATTCTCATTACAAGATAATAGCTGTTATTTTTTTAGAATCTCTTTACTGTTTCCTTATTATCTTTATATGTACATGTTTTATGTAAGAAATTCTTTTTTTGTTGTTGTTCAGTTTATTAGCCATGTCAGCATGAAACTTCCTTACAACATTTATCAAGTCATAAAAAATTTTAAACATTGAATAGAACTTAAGGTTGGTGGTGATTTTAGTAAGAGCAATTCAGTAAAACAAGCAGTAAATTCCTTAAAACAATTATTTTCAGATTACAAGGAAGTCTAATCATTAAGCTGACTACTTAACACGACTATTATTGGTGGTTTTGCTTTAAACTCTTTATATTTTTAGATACTCATTTAAGAATTTTATAGTCAGGTGCTTTAATATAAAACTGACCGCACGCAGTTAACTCACGAAAATAGAAGAAGAAAAAAAAACAACTATTACGGATGGAACGATAAGAATTCTATTTATCTTTCATGCACCATAAAAAGAGTTTTTAAAGTGCTTGATTTATTCATCAAATCCTCTCAAAAGTGTATACAATAATCACATGCATTAGGTGATAAGGGATTTTAAGGTGTGACCGACGAATAATATTACTTCATTGAGTTCGAGTAACTTCCCAAAAAAAAAATCTATGACAAAAAGTGTATTTGCAGGGGTTTAACTGGTGACGAAGTGATTAAATTTAGGTGAAAACACAATAGCGTGTCATTGGAGATCATGTTTTTACATGAATACACTAATGAACTGCACTCCATTCTAATAAGTGCATAAAACACACGCATATTTAAGAAGAAGCATCGATCAGATGTTTCATGAGTTGAATTTGTTTGTTTACATAAATTGTTTAAATAAGATATTTTGCATGATGTTTCATTCTTTTTTAAGCACTTCATTTATGACAAATTATTTTACACAATTGATTTATAAGTCTTGTGATTCGCTTTGCACAACTTCTAACTTTTTTTATTTTTGCTACGTTATTACGTTAAATAACTTAGTCGATTATTTATTAATATTAAGCCAGGCATTAGATAGTGTTTCTTAATGTAGGTATGAGTAAATTCTTCTGTAAATTCTTAATTTATAGAAAATATTTATTAAAGCCTCAATTTATGAAACTTCTTTTATTATTTGTTACTTTATAGTACAATTTAGACAAGTTTATGGCGAAAATGCATTCGACGAATGTGTAAAGCTCTCGGGAGATTAAAATTTGCCACCAGTTTCGTTGTTGTTAGATGTGTGAATTTATTTTTTTAATATATGGATTTTATTATTAACCATAAAACGTTTGTTTTAGGATTTAAGGGTTTTATTCGGTGGTAAAGGCATATCGTCGCAAGAATTTAAGAACGCTGTAACTGACAAAAAATCGAAAATACGGTTTATTGCATAATTTTTATCTGAAAAAAATACTGCGTCGATTGGTTCCGGTCCCATATTTGTATGATGAAAAAAAAATTCGCTTACGTCGTCTGTGTCGTCTTTGTCGTAAGCCTAACAAAAACTAGTATTTTTTTATATTTGTTGCTTACGACACTTTTGCGTCAGCAAAATTTTTCAAACTAACATTTACGCCATTGTTTGCGTATGTAATTCATTGTAAAGTATCATTTATTACAAATAAATATCACTTATTTTAAAAATTATTCAAGATAACACTTTTTGTCAGTAATAAAGCGTCACACTGTTGACGCTCATCCTGAAGGTGCCCGGTGAAATACTTTGTTTATAGTATTAATCATTGTAGTTTTGAATTTTTTGTTTTATATAAAAGAAAAATTTTCATTCAAGTACATACGAGTATATCTCTATCAAGTGCAACGGAACTTTTCGTGACGTAATAATGTTTAGGTAAAATTGAAAAATATTTTGGTTTTTTGAAATTATTATAATAAAATAATAAGGAAATTATGGCTTAGATCTCACGAAAAAGCCGGTTAAGGGGTTGTGAGTGTCACCCAAAGCAAGCCGTTGAAAGATGTACCAGTTAATTCCCGAAGCATGTCATATGATTTCATAATATACAATTATCCAATATTTGCAAGAAGCAACCAATATAAAGGCCTAACTATATTATGCTTTTGCTGGCTTAAGCTAATGTCAAAAATCAACGAAAAGTCTGTCAAATGCTTAAGAAAATTTTTGAAGACTTGTCGGTGGATATGTTGTACTTTTTAAACTTAAATACTTACTATGATTAGTTGCAAATATTTGTACTTTTGCAAAAGCTGTTTTATTTCTGTATTTCCTAAATATATTGATATTGTCAGAAAATTATTATTTAATGTGTAAAATGTAAAAATATTTTACTATAAACTATTAAATGAATACATTTTTTCACTAATTTAAAAAACAAATGACAACATTAATAAAAAAGTACTAAATAATGCAACAGTGTGTACAAAACAAATGAAAAGCAAATTTCGTAAGCAAAGTACGATCAGATTCGCAGTTTGATTAAGCAAATGACACTTGACGAAACTTGACGAAAAGTTTCTTAAGTATAATATAGTTGCATACATTTAATTTTATGTATCCGCACATTTGCTTAAGCCAGCAAAAGCATAATATAGTTACAGTTGTGACAAAATTAAACAATCCAGAAGATCGCAACGGACAGAATTAAAACGCAAATCGGATTTCAACATATGTATCTTACTTAGACTTTATGGTCTTATATACTTATATGTATTTCTAAATGGATAAATAAATGTATTTAGTTCAAGGTTATTAAATAAGTGTACTCAAATCTTTGCGTTTTGTTCAAAAAATATTTTTCCCACTTTAACTTACAGCTATTAAGTTTTACTTAAAAAAAAAACAAATGTCTTACTATAAGCGTTTTAAAATTCTAAAATTTTGTTTCCATTAAAAAATAATTGTAGCATTTTATAGGTCTGTGGAAGAAAAATCGTTTGCTGTAAGTTGCAGAGTCACCGGGAATAATAGACTTGAGAGGAAATGTTTACAGCCAATATATAAAACAAGAAAATATAAAAATACGTTTTCCAAAACATTTTCCTAAGTTGTATAGTTTTTGTGATAAGATTTTTTTTTCTACTTTCATAAAGGTTTTTTAGCTATGGTGAACATTTAATGTTTTGTCAGTTACAGCGTTCTTTAATTCTTGCGACGATATTTTACTATTTATGTGTGTAGTTTTCATACACACCAAACAAATTATGTGTATATGTATATGTTAATTTTTTCATTCCGTTTGTAAAAATCGTCAAATTAATTTATGACCTCCTAAAGTATATATATTCTAAGTGCTGGTTTCATTTTAGAACGATCTGGCCTCTGCTAAAAAATTTTACCAACTTGTTCCCAATATAGCAGAAAACCTACAGAATAAGATGTATGTATGATTCTAAAATTTCGTAAGTATAATTTCTTTGTCAATTTTATATTGGAAAAAGATAGTTACACGCCCACCTTCCATATAACGTATTTTTTGAAATTTATATAATTTATATATGGAAGAAGCATAAATGTTTTAATATTTTAATTCATCAGGAAAAATTACTTTGATACCCCCACCTCCCATATAAGTCATATTCTACTTTTTGTAGAATTAAAAATCTCATAAAACCGACTTCCTATATGGAAAAAGATTTTGGAAGAATTAAGGTCTTTATGTCTAAATATCTTTTGAGAATTCATTAGCAAAAATAACCTTGAAACGCCTTCTTTAACGTCCACCTCACCATAATCTACTAGTTATAAAATTAAAAACTTCATAATACCAAACGGAAATGTGTCTTTCTGCTCAATATAAATGTAATATTAAACAAAAAAGGTCACACGCCCACTTTAATACATGCATACCTGCCATACTGTACGACTTTTTCCTACATTCACAAAATATCAATACTGACAAAGATTTTGGAGGAATAAAATTTCTTTGACACGTCTACTTTAGCGTCCACCTTCCAGATTAGGCATATTCTATTACTTTGAGTATTTTCTATATTCTTAAGGGCTTAAAATTGTTATAAGAATCTGTGGTTCTAAAGCATACTTGAAACAAATTAGTGGATTATTTGTTTGATACTCCATCATTACGCCCACTTACTTAAATGTGATTAGTATGTGTCAATTTAGTAGAATTTTGCAAAAAAATTTCCTCGCTTAAACTAAAACTACGTAACAACACAATAGGTAAAATCACCCTCAGTGCTGCAATTTGGCAAATGTTGTAGTAAAGTTTGACTCTTCGGTTTAAATTTTTGACATTATACGTTTACAGTTACTTAAAAAATGTATGTCGGCCAAAATATGGAATATAATCGTGAACATTTTTGTGCGATTATTTTTTACAACTTTCGACAATAAAGCATGCATGGACCAAGCTATTCGGCGAGTTTCGTGAAAGTCTTTATATTGAGGCAACCTTAAATATTAGTGGAACCAGCATGCATCTAACACTGCATTAACATTTGGCTTTAAAAAAGATTTATTCACGTTGGAGCCCACATAATTTAACAATCGCTCAAAAAAGGCTCGTATCAATTGGTTGCAAGAAATGCTCAATACTGTACTATCTACTAATACTATCACGATGCAAATCGTAAATCTAAGCGTATAAGCCCGAAAGCAAGCAGCAGTCGACAGTATGGGTCTTCTAAGACGAGCAAGACCCTACGAATGTTATTAAGAATGTGTTTAAAATGCATGTTTTGGAGATACCTCAGTGAAAAGTGCTTCGGAAATTGATTCACACGTACACTAGAGTGTATTGATCTTCATGGAGAATATTTTGAAAAGCAATAAAAAATTTTATAAGATTTTTTTCTATGATTTGTTGTCTTTAATCCCGAAATATAAAAGTCTTATTGCTATACCTTTCACAGTGAGTGTAAGAGTATATATAGGTTTGTCATTTCGTGTAAAATTTCTACAACTTTAATTTGCGACTCCGTAAGGTATTAATTTTCTGAAAGCTTATGAAAAGGAGAGAGGAGAGTCCGTGTGTATGTTGAATTCAACTTTTTGAAGCCCCCATTTCCAAGACACGTGTAAGATACCAAAATATTGGAAATATTCGGAAGTAGATCGGAATTAAACATCACCCTATAAACATCTGAGATATGATTAAAAAACCCAGATCACCTCGGCTTGTCATAACAATACAAACTGGATGAACGTAGGTTCGAATCCCAGATAAGACAAAAAAAAAATTTTTATTTTTTTAATACATAAATACATAAATACATAAACTCAATTACAAATTTTACAATGGGATGTTTTAAATCGGGCAGAGTCATTATAAAAATAATGAAACATATATGTATGTATGTACGTATTTCATATTAATGAGATAAATGGTGATACAACTGTTATTACATTACTACACATTGTGAAGGATATATAAGATTCGGCGCGGCCGAATATAGCAATCTTAGTTGTTTTTGATTGTAACTAAAGCACGATTTTACTGATTCGAAAATTATAAAATCCTTAAAACCGTATTTAAAGCCAATACTGTATAAAACAAACATAAAACGCAATAGCAGTGTTGTCAAAACATACCTTTCTATCTCTTATCACTTTTTTTAACACACTTTTTCCGTAACGTTCCGTATCCAAAACTGTAAAGAAAGCAACAAAGAATATCGTTTTAATTTTACAAATAATCCAAAAAACTTTTTCTTTAGATATAACAAGGCAATATGAATTGATTTTAAATTAATAAATGTTTTTTTTTTATTCCAATAATTAGGGAATTACAGACCGAGCTGAAAACTTTAAAGATTATACAGAAAAGATTATACAAAAGTTGTAGCAATAGTTAAAGATTATAAGAAATTTTGATAATAAACGTAAGTAA
Source organism: Phyto melanocephala (assembly GCA_941918925.1). Classification (NCBI taxonomy): domain Eukaryota; kingdom Metazoa; phylum Arthropoda; class Insecta; order Diptera; family Rhinophoridae; genus Phyto; species Phyto melanocephala. Next base: position 132,170,763 of record OW799233.1, on the reverse strand, counting down.
AATAAAGTGAGGAAAATCCAAATAAAACTAATTCTTAGAAAATAATAGCAACAGCTATGAGTGTGTAAATCTTATCTAAAAACGAAAGACACTTGCTATATAAAATTGTTTACATATTATCATTAACATAAAGTGCTCATAATAAAGAATAAAAAATTAACAAAATAGATTATCTTCTAAATTATTAATTAAATATATCAAAAGTGTTCCACTTGAATAAGTAGTACAATTAATAAATACATATTTTTTTATGCCACCTTTTGCAGTTATACATTTAGTTGTAGATAAAAAATTGACAATAATATTAAAGTGCTTATTATTTACTGTTTTTCAAGATAGAATGTTTTGGGTTAAAAACAAATTTCGATCAAAAAAAAAATATATATAAAAGGTTCTACATTTGTTAGAGCTTTTTCTTGCTTATTTTGGCAACATTGAGATTTTTACACTTATTTTAAAAATCTCGGCTTTTCTAAATTATTTTTCCATTTTAAGAATATTTTAAAAAATTTTGAATACATACTTATTTGAAAAAATCTTGATTATTTTTTGTTATGTCATAATGTATTAAAAACATTAATTCTTTTTATGTGGTAGCAACTCTGTAGATGTTTAATTCAAAAGGATAAGTGTTTTTGTTCAATAATTGCACATGGACGTAACTAGACCATCTTGAGGGGTGCAATATTCACCCCAGCATTGTTTTTAAACACTCCCCACCATTAATTATTTACATTTATAACATTATTTATCTGTATATATAAAAAGAAGTGTACACTTTGATGTCACCACTAACGGTGGAAACGGGTCCACCGATTTCAACCGAAATTTCAGGGTACATTAGGGATGATCTGTAGATGGTTAAGTATGTGAAGTTTGCACGGAATCTGCACAGTTGTTCCGGCTTTTAAATTTTCCTATATATTCCTACCTAAATATTAACAAAATGCTCTCCATTTTCCATATTTTGATTTTTTATTGTCACTTAAAAAGTTACCAAACCATGTATCGTAATGTCCTTATGTGTACAATGACATTCGGTCTTTCTAATTGAAATGTTGTGCTAAATCTTTTTAGTCCTTGTTTCGAACGTCATTTTATTTGTGTGCTGACCATTCGATTTTTCACTTGCTATACACCGGGGTATCGATTCTCGTTCTATGAAACTATGAAATGAAAGTTTTTGTGTGTCATATAATATGGTGCCAGCATAGCCTTTGCTATACAAAAACTTTTTCATTTCACAGTTTTACAGAACTAGAATGGAGCCCCTGTATTGTATCATAGGTTTGTATTATTGTTGTTGTTGCTGTTAGATCGGTACTTTTTGTACGTCGAAACGTTCTGAGTATGTATGTATATTGTCAAAAAAATAAAATTTTATTTTAGGAATGTTGTTAACCCAATCCCGTATACAACTTGTTGCGCAATTTATTTATTTTATAAAATAATAATAAAAAATCCTGAATTAATTTAATAAACAAACTGCATTTTAAATAAACAAATCGAACAGAATTTATTAATTTCTAAAAATAACCAAAATTTGTTTCATGTGCCACAAAAAAAGTAGAAAAAATAAATAATAAAACAAGTAAGAGTGTTATTTTCGGCCGTGCCGAATCTGATAATATTCTTCACCATCATGTATGTACATCACACCCTCATCGCGATGCATCGTAGCGTAGATTTCAGATTTATTGCTATACGCCATTTTGATTTATTATGGTTGAAGTCATCTTTGATTTTGAATTTTTATATAATTAAGTGTATTCTACTGGTCAAGACCTTTCATGTGATTCCCTTTTATTTTTATACCCTTCACACAGTGAAAAAGGGTATATATAGGTTTGTCATTCCGTGTGAAATTTCTACAATTTTCATTTCCGATCCCATAAAATATATATATTTTCTGAAAGCTTATGAATAGGGGAGTCGATTAAGCTCTGTCAGTCTTTTAGTCTGTCCATCTGTCAGTCTGTCCGTATCTTCGTGTGTATGTAATCAACTTTTTGAAGCCCCCTGACATCGCCAGGTGAGGTGTTAAAATATCAGAAATATTCAGGAGTAGATTAGTATTTAAAATCAGAAGCAACGCTACATAAACAACTGAGATATGAGCAAAAAACCACGACCACCTCGTTTTTTTTTTTCACAACAACAACAAAAACAAAAAAAATTTTTTTTAATATTTTTTTTAAATTTTTTTTGTTATTTTTTTATATTTTATTTAAACTTTTGTTTTTTTTTTAATTTTTTTATTTTTTTTATTTATTTTTTATTTTATATTTTATATTTTTTATTTTATATTTGTTATTTATATTTGTATTATTTTTTTATTTTTTTTAACATACATACGTAAATTTATAATTTAACAATGGGTTGTTTTTGTATATGTATGTTTTTTATATGTATGTACGTATTTCATATTAGATGAATGGTGATACAAACTATTGTTATTGCATTACTACACGTTGTGAAGTGTAATTAAGATTCGGCACGGCCGAATATAGCACTCTAACTTGTTAATACTAATATAAAGGGTGTTGAAAATTTTAATTACTAGACTTGACCCATATATAAATTTGTTGTACGCCATTTTAAAGTGGTGTTTATTATGAATATTAAATGTGTTATATTGTGTTAGTCAAACCTTTTCCTGTGATGTTCTTGGTCTGCAAGCAGGAAAAAATTGATTTTCGTTTGTCAATTTTAGTAAAAACACCAAAGCATGTGTATTTTGGTGTTTATTTCTCAGTTAGATTCTAACTGAGTTGTTAATTTTTTTTTAATTTTAATTAGTTTTTAAATTAATTTGCGGCATACAGTTTGGAGTCACTAGTGCGTCCAAAAATTAATAAAAAAAAATAAGAAACTTGACATATTTAAAAAAAGCATATTTTTTAAAATAATTTTTGGCTATAATTTTGCAGATTAGAGACTGATTTGGCGAAATAGTCCTAGAGACATATTATATTTACAACAAGTAACAAATGTGCTTAAAAATTATAAAAAACAGAGGCAGTCGTGTTTATTTGCTTATATTTCAGAAAATTATGCGGCGATTGTGCTAGATTTCTATAGCGATTCAGTCCTGAATATTTTCAAAGAATTGATTCACATGCAGGTCTGCAAAACATGTTAGGGCTTTTATAAACACTCGGGCAGACAGATATTGCTCAATAGACTTCTCTATTTATACGATTTAAGAAAATATTCACTTAATGGGGTGGAAAATGAATATTGTAGAAATTACAAACGGTATGACAAAGGTATATATATATACCTTTGGCACCACAGGTGAAGGGTATAAAAATAGACAGTGAATTGTAAAGACGAATCGTGGCATGATTAAAATATTTATTTGTTTTTTTTTTTCAATTGAGAAGGCTTATTTTTAAGCATTTGACCACCCTTTTTAAAATGTGTTGTTATTGCTGCCGTTTACGATATTACTTGTTGCTTATTTTTTTACATAATTAGTTTTTATAAGTTTCCTTTCATTATTATTTTATTAAAAAAAAAAAATATTCGATAATCGTGATTAATTGGAGTTCGTGCTGGAAAAGGCCTTCCCGTTATCTGTTGTGTACGATTTTCTGTATTTCCAATATTGTTAATTGTTAGATTGTTTGAAAAATATTTGAGTTTTTGATAAGTGCAACAACAAATATTCATTAATAACAAAATTAATATTTTGTTAAATAAAATGAATGAATGAATGAATGGATGATTTATATTTGCATTTAACAAGTTGTATGTATTGGGTTGTAAAAATAGATAAAATTATTTCATTATTATACCCTCCACCAACACCTGTGGTGAAAAATGATAAATGCATATAAATTTGTAATTTCCTGTATAATATTAAAACTACGTTTATATTTGCCAAATATTTGCGCAAATATGCATCACCGCTAAATATTTATTTAATGCTACGTGATCAAAATATCATCAAAATAGATGATTAAAAAAATATTAAAATAACAACTCATTTATTACGTGAGAAATTAATATAATTCATATTAGTGGTTGCATTTATTTCGTCAAATATTTGACTAATGTGAACATACCTTAAGAAATGTTAATGTAAAACCCGAAAAAGTTTATTATTTTCTCAAAAATGACATTATAAATAAATTTTTAAATGGAGCTTTATGAATAGGTTTTACCAAAGCTAATTTTAGATATCAAAATGGCCGGAAAAGTACATATTTGATATTTGGCACTTTAAGTTTTTTCAAAAAAAAAAAAAAAAAAAAATCAAAATAAGTAAATTGTGACGCAAAAAATTCCGATCCCAAAACTTTGACCTGCTTTTCCCATATTTTTATCACAATAATCAAAATTTTCAGCCCTAGACTAATCTAGAGAGACGTTTGTTACTATTTGTGGGTACGATACATATGAATATCTCTATTGTTAAAATTGTATTGGATAAATCGGTTACTAACTGATAAAGTTATGGACAAAAATAATTTGAAAAATATATATATTTTTAAATCTATACATATAAAAGAGTAACATGACTGACTGACTGATACATCATCGCACAGCCCAAACGCAAAGAGCTAGAGACATGAAATTTGGACAATTGGTTTCTCTTTCACTAAAAAGAGATTTTTGGAAATTCGTACTTTAAGTAAAAAAGGGTAATAACGGGTAAAATCGGTAATCTTACATCTGCTAAACTAAAAATGATACAAATTAAATTGAAAAAGTATTGTAATTTGCACAAAAAATAAGCTCACAGGTGTCTGGCCTTTTTTTGAATTTTCAACCCCTAAGGGGGAAAAACGGGTAAAAACTATAATTTGGTACTTTTTTGGTACCCTATGTAACTGTCAAATACATAAAACTAGGAAAAAAATTTAAACTGTATTAGTTAATCCACGAAAAAATATTAATAGAATTAAAATTTTTTTTTTTAAATTTGTATGAATAAGGGGTAAAAATTTTCCCTATTTTTGGTACTTTTATTAAAAGAAACTTTTCTAATATTATTCAATTTAAATTATAATTAAAACTATAATTATTAATAACTAAAAATAAAAATTTTACTAAAAAGATAAACATTATTTTTATTCAAAAATTAAATAATAAATTTTACAAAATCTGGTTTTTTCTTACGGTTATTTTGTTTGAAAATTTTCTAAAACGTCTGACCTATTTATCAGCCTCATATTTTTAAATAAGCATCTATAAAATATTCGACATTTAAATGTCAAGCTGTCCATTAAAATGACCAAGTCAAATTGTTGTTGCAAAAACAAAGTGGCGCCTAAATTCTTTTCAGTAGAGATTCAATAACAATAACAAGACATAAATGTTTCAAACCAAAAAATTAACTAAAATAAATTTTTAAAGATGCTCTTTAAGTTATTCTTAAGTTGCCACTTCTGCAACACAAATAAACTTTATCCCTTTCAAGATTAATTTAAATGATAAAAAAGAACCTGAACAGCAAATGAATTACAAATTTAGAACACCTTGTAAAATCACATAAAGTGTTTGTTGCTGTTGGTTTTTAAAAAGCTTTTTATTAGGACAACCACACAAACATAAGATATTACATTAAGATCTCAATCTATTTAAAACAAAATTCGTAAAAAAGCACGTGAATTTAATGGGGAAAGTATATACTTTAAGACATAGAAGTGTTTAATGTTTATTAGCTTTTTCTTTTAACGAAAAGGAAATAGAGTTTGAAAAAAAATTTCAGTTGAAATATTAAAAATAGTGTTAAATTGTCGAAATTTAAACAAAACAAATTTTATTTTTCTCTAATTCTGTAAAAAGTTTTTTAAAGTAAAGATTTTTGAATTGAATTTGTGCTTTTGCTATACTCGTAATCACTAATGCCAATTCAGCCATTTTCAGGCTAAATTTAGCTATTTTTAAACCTGCTTAGCTAAACAAATTTGCATTAAGCTATAAGATACATATATTTTTATATACATTTTAAGATATTTTTTTTAAAAATTTTTAACCATAGTTTAATTGCTTAAGGTTTATTTATATTTTAGCAAGATTTTCCGTATTCAGAATGATATTTAAAATTCTTATCTTCTTGTTTGCTAAGTAATTCGATCAACAACACAACCGCATTTTGAGCTTTGGTTGACCTGAATTGAATTAGCAGATAATTTTAACTGTAACTAAAAGTCAGTATTTAATTAAAGGTTTCTTCTAACAACTACCCGAAACAGTTGAAAGTATACGTCAAAAACTATATATGTATGTTTCTTTTACTAAAAACTAATTTTTTTCATCAAATCTCTTTTAAAATTTTAAGCTTTTTTAGTCATTTTTGTATGAAATTTGCATATATTTGGTCACCAGAAGTTGGCAACACTGCTCGTAATAGGAGACCACGAAAAATCGCAGATTTTTCTGTTATCACGTTAATGCGATTTAACAACATTGCAACATGTTTTCTGGGAATATAATTATTGTATTCACAAAGTGTCCTAAATTCAAATGCTGTAAAATAATAACATTAAAAATATGACTGTTGTGAACAACCCCTCATAACTAAGTGTGAAATGTAAAATTTAAATCGGTGATTTTTCTAAATTTTTTTATTTTTTTAAGTAATATCGGAGGAGTGGCTTAAAAATATTACAGACTGATCGTCACAGGTATCTGAATAGTAATGACAGCACCATAATCATACCATTAACAGCAGTATTATTTTAGGACAGTTTTTACTTGAAAAACAACAACAATATTTTTAAACTGTTGTGAAATGAAATGTTAGGACACCTTGTGAATACATTGAAAGTCGTTTGTCAAAGCAAACACATTAGAAATAATTAAGCACTTAAAAGCAACAATTCGATTCGATGTTGCTGAAATACTGACTGATTTACTTTGAAGGGAGTCGAAAAAATTTTATTTCCATATCACGCCGAACTATTTATTTAAGTCCATAATATTAATGGGTTATTTAGGTTATTCAAATCAAGTACTTATTTATTGCTATAGAAGTAAGCACTTATTTAGGTCCCTATTTATAAGCGATTGTAATAAGTACTTTTAGAATTCCCTATTTGTAAGCGAACCTGGTAAGTACATGCCTCCAATGACATCGCCGTGTTTAAATGATGGGTTTAGATGCCAAATTGTAAGTAGTGAAGAACTGTTTTCTAGTACTTTCAACTAATTAATCATAAAATTATCTGTTAAGCAAAATAAATTTCTTAAAAACTTTTTTTTTTTAATTTTATTTAATTTTAAAGTACTTTGCTTTCAAAAAATCTTTCATAAGCATGCATGAATTTTGAAATTTTTCGAACTAAAATTCAAATTTTTTTTTGCAATTAAATTTCAATTATTTTTTGCAATTAATAATTTTCTTTTCTCAGTCATTGAGAAAAATTTAAAAATATTTATATATTATCAATTGTTTTAGAAAAATAAACCTCAACGTTTGTCTTTACGTATTTAGCAGAAATATGTATTAAAGCGATTCAATGAATTACACCGTGTAACAGAATTTAATGGACATGATACATGCTATATGGTAATAAATTTAAAAACCAAATATGGTAGAATTTTGTACTCAGTTATTTAATTTTGTTGGTATTTTGTCCTTTAAAAGTTATTTATATTTAAATCAAATTGAAAAAATTTAATTTCCAAAAGTTTCTTTTGTATCGCATTATTTTAAAATTATAGTTTATTCCTTTCATTCATATCGTCATATATTTGTATAAAATAATTGTTTTTTTTATCTAAAAAATATTTAGATTTTATATTATTAATAATTTAAATGGATAAAAGAGCAGAAAATAAAAAAGAAAACTGAGTTCAAAGACTTACAACATTTTTGTTTTTTTAAATTTTTCATGTCTTAAATAAAGAAGATGTTTGTTATACTGTGTAGCCATTGAAAATAACACACTTCATTATAGTTCTTGTCAATACTTGACACACAGTTTCATTTAAAAATTATTTTTCAATAGATATACATACATCTCTACAAACATATGTTTTATTGACCCAGTGAGCAAAATATAACAAAATCGTTTTTTTAATGTTTAGTTATCAAACAATTGAGAATATATTTTTGAAAACCATACAAGATGTGAAGTTGCCAAAAGTAATCGACAAAAAAATATTACGAGTGTTTTTGTTTCAATAAGTAATTTTGCTAAAAATAAAATCGATTAGCAATGAATGCACACATACACACAATATATTTATGAAACTGGGAGAAAAAGATTTTTTTAAAATTTATATTGCCTCAAGATCTTTAAAAAACAGATACACATGATTGCCCGAAAATTAGGTCAATATTTTAACGTTCTGCAAGTCAATTGCCCTTTAAGTCATTAGAAATATGCGTTTAATGGATTTGCGGTTCTCAACTATGCGTTGAAAATTAAAAGTGGAAATACTGTTGCTTTTAGAAAAAGAGAAACAGAAGGCGTTGAAAGTTTAAGGCTTTTACTTTTTTATTTAAAATCGATTCTAAGATTGTTCAAAAGTTTATTGAACAAAATGTTTGTACGAAATTCGTTTTAGTTGGGTAGGTAGAACAGGCAGCTGTTGGGAAACTCACTTCGGTCCATCATATTGATCCCTATGAGCTACCTGTAAGAGAAAAATAATGAGAAAGTATATATAAGATTATTAGCATTGGTAAAGTTTAGAAAGAAAGATAAAACATAACAGAGGTTGTTCAAATGGTTCGTCAACTATTTCAGGAAAAATCCGTTCTAAACGTCGCCCTAAATACGGACTAATCCAGGGTACCATCAAGACTGTCTTATAAAAGTTGATTTTAGCAAGACCTAGCATTGCTATCTCTAAGAGGCTATGTAGACTGTAGGCCCCGAAAATAGTCCTTCGGGTGTTCTTTAGCGCAGGACAGTGACACCAGAAGTGATATATGGTTTCATCCTCCTCTTCGTTTGAACAGCTTCTGCAGAAGTCATTATAGTGTTTTCGTATTCAGCTGGCATGATTGCCAAAACCGCAGTGACCAGATATCATAGTCACAATGTCCTTTATTCGCTCCCTGCCAAATTTCAGAAGCCGCTTGGTGCGTCGAAGATCCAATCTAGGCCATGTTATCCTCGCAATATTACCCACAAAAACATATATCTATCTCGTCTGGGTCAATATATGAAGATACGAATTTTGTAAGTAGAGAGAGGTATACCAGAATAATAATCGATCTCTCAATCACTAAGTAATGCGCTCCTCTTAGCGAGGCTATCAGCCCTGCAATTCCCAATACTGGTCCCGTGTCCCCGCACTACTATAAGGGTAATGTTTGAATGCATCGCCATCCAATTTAAGTAAGTTCTACATTTCTAGACGAGTTGAGATGTTGAGTAGACATCAATTAGGGAACTGATGACCTCTAGGATATCGGTTAAAATCCTGATATTCCTTCCTATAGAATATTCTTTTAATACCTCAGCCAGCATGCCGCTTGTTTGGTGGCAGATATTTCAGCCTGAATTATGCTGCATTAATCCAATTGTATGTTGTCCTCTTGTCTGAAATAGACTCTGCCACCCACTCTATTTCTCCCCTTTAACCCATCTGTATATATGTCCAGGTCGGCTTCACCATGAGAGAAGTTCCCTTCTGCACCTGTCCCCTAGATGACTGAGAGGAATCTTCAACAGAAGAAAGTATTTGGAGTGCACTAGTTAATGAGAGTTGGGATAAATAATGCTGGTATGGCCATGTGTCCTGTAATGCCAACCACTCACAGCGTGAAGTTTTTTTTAAAGAAAAAATGATATTTTTGTACGTTACGTTAAGCGTTCTCATATCGTTTATGTAAAAAGAAGTTAAAAATTTCTGACGAATACAAAAGTGTCGGCATTAAATATGTTTAAGCAGGTAATATTTTCACTAGAAGAGGTGTAAAATGCTGAGTAGCCCATATACTTCGCAGCATGCTATATACTTTATCAGAAGCCAGGTTAAAGTTTTACTAAACGTTACTCCCAAGAGTTTTGCTAAATCTACAATACTGTTTTCGATTCACTATTTGAAAGCTTTTTTACACATGAACTTTGATTTATTTGGATTAAGTCGCAAAGCATTAGCCTTAGCTCATTTAAAAATTCCATTCAGATCATGATTTAATTCAGAAATTTGTGTAACAATCGAATCTTTTTAACTACTAAATTAGAGGCTACACGTTCATGTTTTCCCTTTACAATACACACTCAAACTTTTCTACTAACACACTCACACTTTTCAAACCTGAAACCGCCTTTTTTCATTCACGTCGTGAGTCGATTCGATGTTTATGTAAGACAGCTTTTCGTTATAGCCAAAATTCGGTTGCAAGTTAATAAATTTAATAAACACATATTAAAAGATATTAATTTTTGTCTCTCGTTTAATAAATATTCTTAATTAATTAATTAATTATCAATTATTGTCATACCAAAAAGAGGCACAACGTTTACCCCTTTTAAAAGGTTTTCCAATAAGAGTGATACGATTTCTTTGAAAAAAAAAAACACACACTTATTGTTAAGGAAATTCAATCTTTTTATTTAATGTGATGCAATAAAGTTCTAAATAAAACTTCATTCAAATGTCCTCTACGACTTCTTCTGCAGGAACGAATTCGATGAACCCATTTTTGGAGCACTTTTTCCACTAAATCAAGTCGTATGCCATGAATGGCACTTTCAATATTGAATTGTAGACCTTGAAAAGAAAAAGGCTAGACACTTGTTAGCACTTTTTAGTGAATTAAATTATATTGCGACAGGGTAAGCGGTTTGGACACGCATAAAATGAATGTAAACATACCAATTACAAATTAAAAAAACGAAATTAACTAAATAGAGAAGTAAAATTACATGTTTCTAAGTAAATAAAAAAATGCCCCTCTGTAAAATTGACTGTAAACAGATTAAAACAAAAGCCTTAAGCAATAACCTCGTTAAGCATTCTCCATAATTTTTGTGGAATTAAATGGACAACTTTTGTTTATTAAATATTTCCACCTTTACTTCTACTTGCACCAACTACCGGTACTTACTGGCATATTTATTCTATAATAAAATATTCAAATTTGTTAAAATAAAATTAATTTAAAATTATTGTACATAAATCATGTCATTAAGCTCATCATCGACAACGGTCAGTGGAAACAAACAATTCTATTTGCGTGTTGTCTTCACATCTACCAGCTGAAACTCTCATCAAAGCCATAAAGTCATCTAGCAGGAAGCCAATCAAATATATTTAGAAAAAACAAAAGAATAAAACTACAAGTGAGGGGCATGCATGATAAGCAATGGACATGCTATTAAGCAGAAAATTTAGATGCACATAAAAGTAAGGCTTGCAACAAACATATAATGCAACAACGCACAACCTTTTATACCCACACGTTAATAGCCAGACGTCAATGATTTCTTATTGTCTTCCTCATCTTGTTGTTCTTGTTCAATATTTATGTAGAGGAGGTACATTACCAGGGCATTAAAGAATTTACCATGTCCTCGAAATGTTTTGTTTTTATTATTTTTCGCTATAGAAAAAAGGTTTTGTTTATTACTTTGACTATTTTCAAGGACACACATGTTCTCGTCCGTATGTTTGTTTGCATGAAACGATCGATCGATGGTTGGATGGATAGATGGTTGCATGCCTGATAATGACGATGATGAAAATAATGATGATAATAATGATGTTGTTGTTTTGTTTATAGCATCTTATGGCCACTTGTTACCAATGGGTATGTGTGTGTGCTGATGTGGACAATTCTCTATGCATTCCTGGTATGTGTCGTGTTTATGGTTTTTATATTTTTAATTTCCCTGAGGGCATTTATTGCACTTCTTGGATTTCATTTCTATATTACCCTGATCATATTCTTGCTCTCAATCACTCTCTGTTCGGTGTTTTGTATCCAATTCAATTGCTGTGTTGCCAGAGTTAATAAAATAAATCTACACTTCAAAAAAACGAAAAAATTTTTGAAAAGCTTAAAGTTAAAATATATTTTGATAGTTTTTAAAACATTTCTTTGTGGCAATTCTACTATTTCATCATCCGCAATATAATTTTTGCTTTAAAAGAAAAAAACTTAATTCTTTATTTAAGGATTTATGTGTGTATTCATTTATGTTTTGGCTTGGTCTTTTCAGTTTCATTATGGGGTTTTCCCTTTGTGATTATTGTTGACTGCAGTTGTTTATGGTTTTTTGAACATTTTTATTGTTTTTAATGAGACTGTAAATATTTCGTTATTTATGCAGTTGTTACTTTTAGTCTTCCTACTATTAAGCATTTTTATATAAAACTGCAATAGTTTAACTGAAATCGGAAGATTTCTTTAGCTGAATATATTATACAAAAGCTCTTTATTGTTTAATGGTCTTCTTTTTTGTGGCATTAATGGCATTTTAATTGAATACCCAGAAGTTTTAATGCATTTATTTCACGAAAGCATTAAAACTGCATCCGCGTAAAGCAATTTAATTGCATTCTGATATGATTAAAATTATATGTTTGTAAGTATCTGCATATTTATATGGAAGTTAGTTGGAGTATTCTATAACTTAAATGAAATTTTCTGATTCATATTAAATATTTTTTTAGTCTTTTCAAATTCTAAAAAAGAAAATAAGGAAAATAAATAAGGGACTGCCTTTTTTATACAGGATGTGTCAAAAGTCATCATTGGGTTTAAAGACTTAGTAACTTATTGTTTTCAAATTTTGTGTTAGATTATATTAATAACACCTGGGGAATCAAGGTATATTCAATATTCAAGGTTTATGAATTGCGGCAACAAACAAAATGGTTAAAAAACACATTCATTTTGTTTTTGTACAGTCTGGGCCATAATTCACAGACTATTGTACTTTTGATATACATTTGTTTTTCTCTTTTTTATATTTTAGTATTACGTTAGTATAACGTTTGGGAGATTCAGTGGCCATGTATACGATTAAGGAACAAGAAAAAAGTTTTGAGTTTTATTTTGCTAGTCAAAATTCAGTAATTTAATCCCAAAGAAAACTTCAAAAATTTTTTTAACACCAGAAATGCACTATCATGAAATCAAGTACGCAGTCTAGTTGCACATTTTCATTCATCAGGATCTGTAAGCGACTTGCCTCGGAGTGGCAGATCGCTTGAAGCACGTAGCCAAGATAATATCGAACGAGTTCGGGTGAGCGTAAGTGAGAACCCTGAAACATCGACTCGTAAACGTGCTTCAAATGTCCAGAACCTCACTGCGGAGATAAATAATAAAATTATTCCTGTTTCCGTACGAGATACAAATGTTACACGAAATTTTGCCGCTATGCAGTGCTTTTGTGGAAAATTTAGCGAACTATTAACGGATGATGTTGATTTTATAAAAAAATTAATGATGACTGATGAAGCGCATTTTCAATTGAACGGTTATATAACGGTTATATAAATAAACAAAATTTTAGAATCTGGGGCACTGAAAACCCAATAGTGATTAAACAATGTCCTTTGTATTCGAAAGCAACGTTCTTTGTATTCACTTTAAGCCACAGTTTGATGCGTAGTATCAGCAAACAAGATCCACGGCCCGTACTTCTTTGATGTCGAAGACGAAAATACATTGACTGTAAATGGTGAGCGTTACAGGGCTATGTTAGAAAATTGTTTGCTTTGTGAACTTAAAAATACTCAAGAAATGTGGTTTAAACAAAACGGAGCTACGTGCCATACCGCAAGGGAAATAATGAATTTGCTGCGAACGGTTTTTGGTAACCGTATCTCATTTAACGATTTGGAGATGTCAATTGGCCATCACGGTCACCCGACTTAACGCCACAAGATTTATTTTTGTAAGGATATTTAAAAGATCGTGTACACGCAAATATTCGCAATGACTGCAACAACTAACATACAGTATAATAAAAAAATTATTGCAATTGACCAAACAGTTTTTGTTTCAGGTATGGAGCAGGTACAGCAAAGAGCAGCAGCTCTCTTCAATAAAAAATAAAAAAAAGTTATATCAAAACTACAATGGCCAGTGAATTATGGCCCAACCTATATATATGTATATGCCTGCATATGACACACAGCTTTTTTTTTCTTTTTTTGATTTGGTTTTGATAATTTTTAAAGAATTGCAAAGTAAAAACTTTCTATTTTAGGTTTTGTATTTTTTAAAACGTTTAAAATCAACTGGAACTGCGAATGGATTATCCTGTTAAATATCATAAATGAGAATGTTTGTTACTCAATAACCCAAAAACCTCTGAAAAGAACTAAATGAAATTGGGCACAGAGATAGACAAAATCCCGGATTAACACATAGGCCACCATTTATCACAGTAATCAGGCAAATTCGCGAAATTATGGGAAAATACTTTTTCTTGTATTTAATTAGTCTGTTGTTCAAAGGTTTCAATTGTCCAAAATTTACACGTCCTGGCGAAAAAAAATTAGACATGCAATGTCGTCTACAGAAATATTGTTTTTAAATATTTAAATTAAATTCTATTCCACTAATATAATAAATATAAAGGTTTGAATGTTTAAATATTTTAATATTACTCAGACGAAGTCGCCTCAAATTAAAAAAAAAAAAAAATCAACTGGTTAGATACAAGAACCTTGTTAATACAATCTGGGCCAGACACATATTAGCTTATTTTTGAACAGATTAACTTGATTTTTTAGTTTAAGAGATATCAGATTATCGATTTTAGCAGGCATTACCTATTTTACATTTGAAATTTTAGTAAATCTAAAGAGCAGAAAAGAAACCTACTGCCGCCTAAAACTCACGTAGCATTTTTGTTTTATTAAAAGATGGGCTCTCTGATCCATATATTACAAAACAACTTTTTACAGCAACAGTTCTTGCTATTTTGCCTTTGTGGTCTGCATTGGAGTCCAAATGATCTTTCATCATATAATAGCCGTCTTGCATTAGTTAAGCTTTTTACTTTTAAGATCCAGTGAATTATATTGAATGTGTCCTTTTTATTAAATTTATTTAATGGTGATATTAATTCTAATCTTCTGCTGTTTAACATCATTTTAATAAACGTTCCACACCATCTAACTCGTTATCCTGATTTCCTGTCTTTCAAATACTTTAGGTCAAATAATGCGAGTGCCAATCAATTTAGAAAGATGTGTAATGAATTAAAAAAGCTATAGAGATAGATTTTTCTTTGAATGCGAATTTTATTAACTGTAAAATTGTCCTAAATAATTCAGAATTTATTTTTCAATGTTGATTTATTGTTCTTTAATTGTCTGATAGATAGTTACTGCCGTATTGGGGGGGGTGCTTTAATACCATGTGAGATAAGGCCATGATGGCTTTATCTCTTATTCAATAGAGAGATAAAACCTTTTTTATTTTTTTTTAATTTGAATGAGAGGTAAAGCCATCATGGCCTTATCTCACATTAGCAATATTAGAAAATGGCTTTATCTCTCATTTCAGTTTTGAAGAACTTTTGCATTTTACATTGATTAATACTTTTCTTATTTTTATAATTAATTAATTTTTATTCTTGTGACGCACGCAGGAAAACTTTATTCAGCGAAGCCACCTGCCGCGTCCAACTGGAGGAGAAAACTCGTAAGCGCGGCCGCAGGCCGCCACGCGGAAAACTTTAGTATGCGAGGCCAGATTTCAATACTTAGCTTTACTGTTTCCAAGAAAAGACATTTTTTTATTCTTGTGACGCACGCAGGAAAACTTTATTCAGCGAACCCACCTGCCACGTTCAACTGAAGGAGAAAAACCGTAAGCACGGCCGCAGGCCGCAAAGCAGAAAATCTTTAGTTTGCGAAGCCAGATTCCAATACTTTACTTAAGTGTTTCCGGGAAAAGACATTTTTTTATTCTTGTGACGCACGCAGGAAAACTTTATTCAGCGAAACCACCTGCCGCGTCCAACTGGAGGAGAAAACCCGTAAGCACGGCCGCAGGCCGCCACGCAGAAAAACTTTAGTACGCGAGGCCAGATTACAATACTTAACTTTAGTGCCTCCGAGAAGACTTTTTTTTAAAGAATGTTATTATTATTGGAGTCTGGCTTCGCATACTAAAGTTTTCCTGCGTTGCGGCCTGCGGCCGTGCTTATGGGTTTTCTCCTCCAGTTGGACGCGGTAGGTGGCTTCGCTGAATAAAGTTTTCCTGCGTGCGTCACAACAATATAAAAATGTCTTTTCCCGGAAACAGTAAAGTTAAGTATTGAAATTTGGCCTCGCATACTAAAGTTTTTCCGCCTGGCGGCCTGCGGCCGTGCTTACGGGTTTTCTCCTTCAGTTGGACGCGGCAGGTGGCTTCGCTGAATAAAGTTTTCCTGCGTGCGTCACAAGAATAAAAGTTAATTAATTATAAAAATAATTATAACAATATTCTGAAAAAATATGGCTTTATCTCTCATTTGCGAAAAAAAATATGGCCTTATCTCTCATTTCGCAAAATTTTAAATATGGCCTTACCTCCCAATGATTGGGCAATAAGGCCATTATGGCTTTATCTCCGATTCAATTGAGCAATAAAGCCATCATGGCCTTATCTCACATGGTATTAAAGCACCCCCCCCCCGCCGTATTCAGAAAAAATATTTTAGGTTTATTAAAGGCTTATTTGACAATTTTCTGTACAACATCTGTCAAATAAGCCTTCAAAAAACAAAACAAATCTTTTATGAATACGGCAGTTAATCTGTAGACATTAATATATAAATAAATAAGCTAATCTATAGAACTGGAAGTTTTTATTATTATAGACCACTAAGATAAATAGTTCAATTCATCTACACATTAAAATAGCATTTTCATTTAATTTCATTTGAAATATCAATTTTTTATTTTTATTACTTTAATATTGCATATTAAAATTTTCTGTAAAAAATACAATTTATAAAAATTTTATACTGAAGCCGCTTCTAGCATATAATTTTCTAAAAGCGTATATTCTTTTTTATTACACATTGATAAGTTAATTATTATTGGATATTATTTTTATATTATTTAATTGTGGTCCTTCGTAACATAAAACTTTGTGTTTCTACGGTACATGTGTCTTAAATCTTTTGTTTGTTTATTTGCTCCATGTTGGGGTTTTAATATAATTTTCAATTATTTAAACTTTGTAATACATTTTGTTAAGTATTTTAATAACAACAAGTTGTACATAATTAAAAATTCTTAATAATGAAATAAAACATAAAAACTAGCAATTCTTTAAATTATTAGTTGGAAGTTATAAATAATTTTTTTAAATAAACTTAAATACATGGCGCTTAAACAGAACAGCAGCAACAGTAAAAAACAATAATTTTAATCATCACAAATTAGTCATAAGCTTATTTTTTTCGCTATAAAATTCAATTAAAATAAAACGTAAAAATGCCAACAGCTAAGAGAATAGAAAAAAAATGAAATAAAAAAAAAATCAATTCTTTGAGCACGGCCAGCAAGTGAATGAGAAGATGAAGATAGTTTTAAAATAAAATTAAAGAAATAAAAATAAGTTGATGACGTTATTGAAAATAATAATAAAATTAATTTTTTCAACACTCAAGATGTCTATAATTTACAGAAAACAAAACAAATTGTCTGAAATGAAAAAACAACTACAAAAGATGAAGAAGAAAAAATTAAATAAAACACAGGGTATTCAAAAATCAAATACAATAACTAAAAGATATTCAATTATAGGCATTAAGGCTTAATACGGGTAGTATGCAAAAGCTAAATAAATTAATAAGTAAGTGATTCTCAAACAAAGGGTTTTTTTCGTCTTCTTTTCAATAGTGGAACCAATAAGACCCATATATTAAAGAGCTACACAGGAAAAAAAAGTATCGAATGTGAGTACCGCAATTGTTGCCAATTGCATAGCTTAGTTGTGATAGTAGAATTTTACGGTTGTTTCTACAGAATTTCGTTGCGGAATATAAATATGAAGTCAGCACTAATAACTTATGATTCCTTTAATAGAAATTTTATTATCACAAATTAAAAGTTCAATTGCAGGAAGTGAACCATTCGATTGACAATAAATGTGATTTTCTGTTTTCTTGGTGTAGATGGTTAAAATGTTCCACAAGAATATTTTTAGATGTATTTTACATAAATCTTTTGAACAAATCATGTACCTAAAAAGTAAGCCTTAATTTGCAAAAACCATTTTTTGGTTTAAATTTCTTTAAAAAGTTATTTAAAAGTGAAGTTCAACAAGCTCTTACTGTTATTATAGCCGTTATAGTAAGATAGTGACTGAAATATTTCTGTCTGAATAAAATAATATTGTAATAGATAGCATTTAAATTTAACAGAGTCACGTGTTCATTCACAGAAAAAACAGTAATAATTGTGAGTTGCTAATCGTGTAGTTTAGTTGTGGTAGTAGGATTCAGAATTCATTTTAAAATATCAATATATAGTCAGTACTAAGAAGTTATGATTCATGTAGTAGATATTTTATAATCATAAATGAAAACTGACCATTCGATTGGCAATGAGTTTAATTTTCAGTTTTCAGGTTGTTGTTACATATCGTATCAATTCAATAACTAGTGGTATATCCTAAATACCCTTAAATAAAGGTTTTCCGTATAACATAATTTAAATAAATTGTAAAACATAGATTTTCTGAATAACATAAGTTAAGTAAATTATAACAGGGATTTTTTGAGGTTATTAGGTCGCACTTCAATTTATTTTTCGATATTTTCGATATCCTATTCGACTTTTGAAGCCTGAACCGCTGTGGGATAGCTTGGATCCTTCGTTATGCATCTCTGCAATTAAATTTTAAATTCTAAAGAAACAAAAATAATAAATTTGGCTCCTTACCGATGCAACTTTTATAAAAAAATTTCAAAAATGTTTGAAAATTTGGTTCAAGTTTTAAAAGGGCATGTAGTTGAAAATCATTATTATAGGAGTATATAGAGGTAGACGAGAAACCGAAGCAGACCACTTCAATAATCGAGATCGTTTTCAAGTCTACCAAAAAATCGATCACTGAGTCAAGTGCGTAACAAGCGTTTGTTTTAGGTCATAGCGATTTTAAACTACAGACCAGTAATTGTCTATAATATTCATCAAAAAATTCTTTAAATTCCCCAGCATCTTCCCCACACTGATGCATTATATTCACACTAATCGTTTTAAGTATATATCCAGCTAGAGCTGGATATTTTTAAACTACATAAGCTGCTTCGCGCACATTCTGTAATCATCATATTCTTTGATGCTTATCGTGTTCGGATAATTAAAAGTTTTTGTATATTGTGACCCAATCCTTAACCTAGCTCACCGCCTGATTATATATGACTATGTTACCTGCACTCCTGCCATACCATACAAACCTGTTTACATGAGGTTGTTTTCATAAATTTTTTCAGTAACTCTTGGGAATTCCAATCAGTTACTCTAATAAAACCCAATAAGAGAATTTTGCCCGCACAATTCTTTTCACCATCTCTTGCACCAGACCAATTTTTGTTTTTATATACACTCAAGTATCTTCAGAATGATCTCTCTATCTCTTGCAAAGATTCATTGTTCATCCTCTTAGGCAAGTTCTACTAGAAGACGACTGGTATCTAGAGTTGTAATACTACCGACCAATTTCTCTCTCTCTCTCTCTCTCTCTCTCTCTTGGCTACGTGTTTCTGTAGTGTGCTGTTCCACTATAGATACTATAGATCGGTTAAAATTTGTAAAAGTATACAACTCCTTTAATGACTAAATATGCCATCTACCTACCAAAGATACAACTCAGTAAGTGTCTGTTTCTGGCAGTACTCAGAATGCATATAAGCTGACGGCTAAATACTAGGTTAAGTTTGTTAAATATTTTTATTGAACTCTTTATTACTAAATAATAAATTTTTTTAGTTTTTTGTAAATTTTCCATTGTTGCTCAATAAATTAAAAATAGAAATAATTTTTCCAGCGCCTTTTAGTTGCTTTATGGTCTAATAATATTTTTACTCAATTCTAAGGCCATAAATTTTTCTCGAAAATTCACGGTATGCAATATTGATCGAAATATCCATTTAAAAGTGGTACGAACAATATCGAATGGTATGTTTTAAATCAAAATTTAATGTATTTTTCTAGTGTGTATGACACTTTAAGAAACAATGGCATCTTAACTAAGTACAAATATAAGAATAAAATCGCATCTACTATTTACTAACTGTCTACAGATTTTTTTATACAATTCAAAGTCAAAATACAGGCAACACAAAGAAAAAAAAAATTATTTAAATAAATTATTTATCCAGAAAAACGTGATAATAACATGTTGTAATATAATGAACAAATTGAGAAAAAAAAAATCAACGACACAATTGCCATTATATTATTAAATATTAAAAATAATATGGACGGAACGTAGCAACTGATGAAAAACCGCGCACAGATGTTGATTTTTATTTTGACTAATGACTTTATAAAGCGAAACATAATTAAGCGATGATGATGATGTAGAAGAAGAAGAAGAAAAATAAAAAATAGTTAAAATTCTATAACAACGTAAAAGCAACATCATCATGATCTTACACAGTTACCTCGTCTTAGCTCAAGTAAACAATGTTATTGTCAAGGACGTTGAAGGCCATACAATGACTTTTTGCTGTTGAATCGTTCTGGTGTGTTTATCTCAAAACTTTTTTAATATTTTACAAATTAAGTCTTAAGCTGCATGTAGTATTTTGTTTAATATTTTTAAGTTTTTAATTATAAAAAAGTAATGCTTAATAGAAGTAAAATGTACCCGTATGACTTTTTAAGGTTTTTCCATTGACTTTTTTTAAGGAGTTTAACGCTTGAAAAATTGCTTTTATTTTTATCGCCCTGCCAAACTGAAACTAATTTTTTGTTAGAAGAAAATAAGAAAATTTATTGTGTGGGGGGTCGACATTGACTTGTATGTGGCGTGTGTATTATGAAATCAAAAGACTTAAGACACGGACGTGATTTTTGCATTGCCTTAAGCCGATACAAAAATTCAAAATGACAGACTAAACCAAATTCGGATATAACGAAATTATTTGGTAAATGAAATAATTGTTGTAAGTATTTACTATAGAATTTCATTTATAGTGTCCGTAAGAAGCGTTAGGGAGTGGAAGTCTAAGACTTCTTGTCAATTATGGAACAATATTGTTGAAATAAGTTTTTCTCGAATATTGTTTATGTCTGCTATAATTTATTAAACTACCAAAGCTTTTGAAAGAAAAAATTAAACTAAATATCATGGCATATTCAAGGTATATGCATGGGTGAATTGATACAACAAAGAAATTTTGTAGGGGATATTTTCTGTCAAGGCCATTTCATGCAGTGCATGAAATCACATGTCATACAAGCTGTGTGGGTTGCAATTTCCCACATAATAAAGAATGTTATTTTTAAACATATAGTACTTACAATGGGGTTGTCAGATTAATGAAGTGTGTTTGACTTTTTATTTATGTATAGTTTAATAGATCGTCATGAAAAGACATAAACCAGAAATACAATTACAAATCGTAGAAATATATTTCGAAGTTTTCGCTTTGCTTGATAAGCTTATGGAGCGCTTTCTCAACTTAGTGGTGCAAATAATTGACAATCTGAGCTGGTATTACGCTAAAAAATATTCATCCAAATAGAGTCTGTAGCTTGTGTAGAGAAGAAACCATCGCCGATTTAGACGCATTGCGACAGAGAACTTGAAATTACCAATACATGGCCGTTTTCAGAAACTCGGTGTCTGTCCATCTACTTTTTGGAAAATTTTGAGGAAAGATCTTGGCCTTAATTTATATAAGATTCAACTAATATAAAAATTAAAGTCTATGAATCATCAATTGCGACGTGTGTTCGGTAAATGAGTTGACAATTAATTGGAAGTTGAACCAAAGTTTTATTGTCAATTAATCTTCAGCGTTAATAAAAGAATGAGCCACTGTTTGGTGCAGTCTTTACTTAGATCAAAATACGGAGGCAACATGACTGTGAGTGAAAAACGCCACAGACAAATGATTTGTGATTTTTATTCCTCATATCATTGCAAATTATATGTAGGAGAAATGGTTTTAAAATCGCTCCTTAACTTGCCATATAGTGCGTGGAATTCTTATGCGTTGGTACGCAAAATCTTTTGGTCAACTCTAAATGATCACTTTAAAGGCCTTAGTAGTAGTATTGTAAAATTTAACCGAAAGGATGGCATTCATAAGGCGTTGCATCAGAGGCCAAATGCCAGAAGCAAAAGTTTTAACAATTCTTTCGATAAAAAAGGAACACCAAATTTTTATATTCTTCGCAAATAATTGTTAATTTAACTTATTGAACCCATATTTATTGTCGGGCGTTACGAAACCTGTGTTCCTATATTATCATTTAGAATTCCGATGTGACGTAATTTTTAATATTGCTATCTGAAAAATTTAGTCGCTGGTTATAATCTATTTTTTTTTATCAGATAGTGTTTTCTTATGCTCTTATTTTAAGAGATTTATTCGCTTAACAATGCTACCATATTTTCATTATTATTTCGTATATTTGCAAACAAACCAATGTACGTTTTTTAAGGCTACTGTCGACGATCTTAATATGGGCCGTTTTTTTCGGCTAGCTTTTGAAGACACATTTCTTTTAAAACGTTATTGGCCAAATATACCCTAATTGAAGGGTTGCCAATTGAGCGATATGAGTCAATATGGTTTTTGTAAAATTTTAGTATATAAAGAAAAAAATATATATTTATAAATATCTTGCAGGGATTTCATGTTTAATTCACTTGATATGTTATTAAAAACAAGTAAGAGTGCGACATTCGGCCATGCCGAATCTTATATACCCTTCACAACGTATAGTCACGCAATAACAATAGTTTGTATCACCATTCATCTAATATGAAATACGTACATACATATAAAAAACATACATATATAAAAACATCCCATTGTAAAATTATAAATTTACGTATGTGTGTTGAAAAAATATAAAAAAAAAAAATTTAAAAAAAAATAAAAAAAATTTTTTAAAATAAAACCAAAAAAAAAATAAGGAAAAAAGAAAAAAAAATTAAAAATAAATAAATATAAATAATACATAAATAAAAAAAAATTAAAAAAAATATAAAACAAAAAAAAAAAATTAAAAAAATAATATAAAATAAAAAAAAATTAAAAAAAATTTTTTTGGGCTCAGATGGGGTATACCACGTCTGTATATATGTATGTTGTTGTTGTATGGTGGCTGTGGGTTTTTGCTCATATCTCAGTTGTTTATATACTGATGTTTCTGATTTTCGATACCGACCTACTCCCGAATATTTCTGATATTCTAATACCTCACCCGGGTCCAAGCGATGTCGGGGGGCTTCAAACAGTAGATTTCAACATACACACGGACAGCCGGTCAGACGGACAGACTGACAGAGCTTAGTCGACTCCCCTATTCATAAGCTTTCAGAAAATATATACTTTATGGGGTCGGAAATGAAAATTGTAGAAATTTCACACGGAATGACAAACCTATATATGTATACCCTTTTTCACTGTCTGAAGGGTATAAAAAACTACTTGGCAACACTTACTGTGTGTTAAATGCGTTATCTAACAATAAATAATGCGCATGGTGTACTATTTATTTCTATCATTCTAAGTTCTAAATCATTAAGGCTGAGACACATAAAACACATATTTGGGTAAAATACAAGGGTTTTTATATACATTGTTCCATTCGGTATGTCACCATCAACGAACGCAGTACTGAATTTAGGAAACTTTTAAAGCATGTTGAGTAGCTTGACATCTACTAGGTGTTTTTGACTAAAATTTTTCTGATTTAATATGCCTTTATAAAGTATTCATTGTGTTAATCTTCTTCATCGTTAAGTTTAAGCTTTCTAAAAAAACAGAGATGCGTCCATCGTACAAAGTGAATTTCTGTTGTTGCCATTGTTAAAAAATATTTTAAAAATTAATCAAGTGTGGGGGCCCTAGTACAAAAATTTCTATAAAAAATGATCGGAATATTAATCTTAATTCCATGGCTCTAAAGAAATTAATGAATAAAAATACACGTTGATCTGCTCAACTGCCATTTTTTTTTAAATATAGATGAAGTAATAGAACCGAATACTTTCATACTACCAACAAGGCATGGTAACGACTTTTTCTATGTCTTTGGCTGCGTTGTTCTGCTCGGGTTAAAAACACCATAAAAGCTTCTTCATTCACTTCCATTACGTTTTCAAATGCCAATAAATTTTATTTTTTTAATCTTTATTTCATCTGACGCAGCAGTAAATTAATTGTGTACAACACTTAAACTAATAACATTCAAATACATTTGTGTATAATTATGTGTGTGTGTGTGTGTGTGCAGAAGTAGTTAAATCATTTTTTTAGTCTTATCTAAACTTATTTAGTAAAAGGTTGCCTCTTGTACATTAATCTCAAATTAACTAGATGAAATAAATGTCTACTAAATTGCGATTTTTATTGTGATGCAAAGACAAAATCAATTTAAATGGATTTTTTCTTAAAGTAAAAATAGACTTTTAAGTGAATACGGTTTTTTCTATATAGGAAAATCAATCCCACAGTTAATGATCAACTTCAATACCACAAGTTAGCAAGAGTTGGCAAAATTCTTATTTTTCTTCTTCTTCTACAATTATATTTTATTGTTTTATAGAAATTTTATTGTGAAAAATCTGAGGAAGAGATAAAGAAGAACAAAAAAAAACGTAATGTTTTATATGGCTAGAATTGCATTTTGTAATGTTGGCAATGTTGTCATCATCATCCAATCAGCTTCCAACATACGAGTACTAGGCAAATGCAATATTTGGCCATAAACTTTAATGACACGGCCAGTAATAAAATATTTATTTTGTTCTAATTAAAATTCAATTCTGCACTTTTATTGTGCAACTAAAAAAAAAGACAAGAAAAAGAAATAAACTAAAAACTCAAAGCGAAACTAAGAACAGCAAGTTTTAAATAAAGAAAAGAACGTAATTTTGCTTTTAATGTCATAAAAAAAACACAAGGAATCTGCCAACATCTCCTGGTTTTCTTTTGCACACAGCTCTTACTCCCTAAAGATGCCAAAGTATTGTATGTTTGTATTGTTGCCAGTTTATGTTGGCTAAACTTTTTTTATATCAATCCACATGCTCATTAGCGTACAAATTATTGCCGCAAAGATTTGCTAGAGAAAATTCTTGAAGCTTTTGGTCAACCACTAGAGATCATGTGATCACAGGATTATTAAAAAAAAAATGGAAAAAGCCTTTAAGGCATTGACAGCATGGTGATATCAAAAGCAAATTAAAAAGTAAAGAACCGAAGAACTAGAAAAAGAGTTTTTAACATTGTATTGGGCTGATGATGATTTTCAATACAAATATTATTAAATAATATTTATTGAAAAATGATCGATCTAAGTGAAAAAAAACAGCTTTTTTAAACTCAAATAAAGATGTCGCATCACACAGATCGTATTAAAAAGGGAATACAACAACAATGTAAAAAAGCTGTCATTATATTTGAATGAGCGAGTGAGATGTGAAATAGAAATAAACAAAATAGTTGTCCTTAGCTGTGTACACGCAAAGAAAAACCATGGTTACGACATGGTCACGACGGTCATATTATAGTTTCTATAACAATGTTTGGTTGTCGAAAACAAGCAATAGTTATTTTTGTTTCGTTTCATCATATATTTTGTAACGATAATCAAGCATTTGTTTGAATTGTATCATTTAATGGTTACTTTTCATAAAAATTTCAAAATGTTTATCATTTAAAAATAGTATGATTTAAAAAAATTATGACGACAAAAATAACATTATATTTAAAAGCATTAAAAATTACAAATAATCATTAAATAATAGGTGAGACAACAGTATGATTACAAATTAATCAAGCTATGATTTCTTTATAAAAATAATTTGATTTCAACTGTTCTTCTTCTTGCTGAATAAATTTTTATTATTTTAAAAAGTTTGAGATGTCAAAAAAATCAACAAAAATTTTTAAAAATTAAAGAAAATTTACAAATTAAAGAAAAAAAGTTCAAAAAAATATTGGTATAAAAATTGCAATTAAATTGGTAGGAACAATCAATATGTGTACGTTACAGCAAAAGACAATAATTTGCCGTAAAAAAGCAAAGATTGTCGATTTCAATTGTAGTCATATATGCATATGATTATTGAAAGGTACTTAAATTAAACATAATAATGGTAACTGGTAACCATTATATGTTTTAACGATAATCATACAATTCAATCATAGTATGTTGCTCTTTGATTGTGGTTACCACAACCATATTTTTTCTTTGCGTGTAAGAGAGTGAAACATATATTTTAACAACAACATAATGGATTGTGATTATCTGTTAATATTTTGCCGTTACTATTTTTCGGTTAATACTACATTTACACCTAAGCGAAATCTAGTAGATTTGATTTAAAATCTTTATTGAAATCTAAACCGTTTATACCACTGTTTTTTGACATTTTGCAAGATTTCGTTTTCAAAATAATATACTTATTTACAAGGTGGTCTGAAAGGCTATCTATGCTCTATTTCCCCAAAATTCAAACTCCATATTAAAAAAAATTTAAACAATAAAGTATTTGTGCGATTGCAACCACCTTATATATTATGATTGAATTTTTCTGTGTGCAGCGTAGTATATTTTAGTAAATTTAATAAAAACCACAGTTGCATCACAAAGTAGTACTAGATTTTAAGTAGATTTTGCCAAAATCTAGTTGCGAAGTAGATTTAATTTTGTATGGGAAATCTGGTAGATTTCGCTCAAAATCCCTTAAGTACTAGATTTTGTGTAGGTGTAAATGTAGTATAAGGGTATTAAAGGTTCGGCCCAGCGGAATTTTATATTTAAATACGTAAAATAGCTGGTATTTTATTGTACAAACGGGGGATGTTAAATTCAAATAGAATAGAGAAAACCCGTTTTTAATATCTATTCAATTACACATGCAGTTTTCAATTGATTTTACAAGGGGCATAAGACCTCAATTAATTGATTTTACACAACTGAGTCTTGCACTAGAGATGTGACTTTTCTCAAAGTTCTCTCCATTGCACATAGGTCTGGCGAGCCACATTTTTTGGGCAAAACTAAAATATTCAGTTGTATATATGAATTCAAATAAAAAACACATATAGTAACACAAAAACATAAATTTTATTAAGTTTTTATTAATTCGGTTTTTTCTTGTTTTTATTTCCACTTTGCCAAACTCTGAGTAAATCAGAATTTTTGAAGCAAAAGTTTCCTGAAACCAAAATTGATTTCTTTAAAATATGCAACAACTAGCAGAAAATGATTGACGATTCGTAAGCACCAAATAACACTGTAATTTTGTGTGCTTTTGGTTCGTTGAAATCGCTTGAAATTTGTAAGTTATATAGTACTATATAAGTATTTTTTAATAAAAAGTTAAAATCACTGATTTTGAGGTTATGAGCATTTTTGACGTAAATTCTTATTACCGTAATTTTTATTAAATATTTTACAATTATAAATTGAAAAACTTACCATCGTCATTAATATTCATAGCTAATAGATTTAAATAGCTATCTTATTTCCGTGTAACCTGTGACTCAAATTAAACAAAAAACTACACCACGTGTTTCAGTTAACCGCTGCAATTAAAGTATTGAACTTTCTCACTTCATAGAGTAACAGTTAAGTCAAATTTTCAAAAATAAATTACTTTTTCTTTTATCTAAGGTGTTTGCTATAATACTCCTAATAATATATATAATACTAATACTAAAAAAAGTTTGAGTTTTGGCCAAAAAATGTGGCTCGCCAGACCTACTTATGTGCATTGCTACCATTTCTGCATTAATATATCTGCTCTTTGTTTTCGTTTTCGGATTGTCTTGCGTGTTTTAA
Organism: Phyto melanocephala; assembly: GCA_941918925.1. NCBI lineage: Eukaryota > Metazoa > Arthropoda > Insecta > Diptera > Rhinophoridae > Phyto > Phyto melanocephala. The sequence continues at coordinate 132,142,845 of OW799233.1, read as the reverse complement.
ACTTTGACATTCCGTCTAATATCGTTTTGTGGTCTTCGTATGTACTTTTTATCACAATTTTTTATTGTTTATATCTTTGGATTTTGGTTGTTTTCATAATTTTCAGTGTTTCACATCCCTATAAAAGAGTGAAATGTGTGAAATATTTGCAAAATATGTTAATGTTAATTTTTATCCGTTAAGAAAGGGCAGACGAATTTCATGCAGTTTTTAATCGGTCAAACGTTTTTCGGACTTGTCGCATGGTATTGTCTATTGCTTCTCCTGAACCACTGTTTTTTGATATTATTATCCTTGGGTGAAAAAAAATGTTTAATATCTTCTATATTGTGATTACCTTCTTTAAATGAGTCATGATTTGCCGCAGTTATCCAAATAGCAATAATCCGAGTGGTTTAGTTTTGTCTACGTTTATTTTAGAGCTCTCTACATCGGCTGCTTGTGATATTTTTCGCAGGCTTAACATAAGAAAGATGTCTGTGAGTAATTTCCTTAATGTTGGCTATCGCCTTTTCCAAAATGGTATCCAGCACAATATTAACAGGTAAGAGTAGTTTCTCAGAAATTTTCTTATCTTCCCATAATTTTAATAACTCAGCGGTTATGCGAAAACTTATTTGATTTATGACCATTTTTGAAGACACTATTTTTATTTCAAGTGGGACAGACAGATTATATGTCCGGGTCATCATACCGAGTTTTGCATGTACAAATATCTTGAGGAGATTGTTCATTTAAGAACGGGATGCCAATGTTGAAGTTCGTCGATCCTAATGACTTTATGAATGAGATTAATGTTTTAATGGGATTAATGTTTTAATACGTAAATATGGGTATGTGGATATCACGGCTATCGAGTAAATGGGTTAACCTTCAGGTATATTTTTCACAAAACCTTTGCAATAAATGAGACTGCATTCAGACAATAACGTTTCTTGACCTGCATAGACCTGGGACTTTCAATACCTCCAGAAAAAATTATCTAATGACGTCAAAATCCATGAACGTGGTGGCCAGTTAACATTAACAGATTCATTTTTTGAAATTGTTCGTTGATCAAATGTTTCATCGATTTAATTACAGTAAAATCCGATAATTCGTACCCCGATAAATCGTAAATCCCTATAATTCGTAATAAACTGTCGGTCCCTTGAAAAAATCTCGTTAATTGGTATAATTTCCATACATTTTGGTCCTCTCGCTAATTCGTAATTTTTTTTTTCAAATAAAATCTTCTTTACCTCTTATAAATCGTAATTGTTTGATAACTACCACTTTTAATTCGTAATAAAAACAACAAAAACATGGAAAGAATGCTAAAAACTAACAATATAGAAAGTGATGAACACGACGACGATGATGGCAACAACGTAGTTCCCTTAATGACGAATAAAGATGCAAAATTGGCAATTAATAAATCAAGATTTTATTTCTCCAATCATACAGTGGGCGAAGAAATTTTTAATTCATTTATAAAAATAGAAAATACATTGGACAACCTCCGTGAGAAAAGTCTGAAACAAATGTAAATCACTAATTTTTAAAAAAATTAATTTTAGATAATGTAAATATGTAGATTATGTATTTTTAGAAAATTAATTTGTCAGTTTTATTTTTATTTTCTTGTTTTTTGTTAGCTATTAAGGCCCATACCTAAACAAGAGCGTTGAGCGTCAAGCCTTGCAATTTTGCATGTATTTTGTTATTGTAACAAAAACAAAACACATGTAAAACTCCAACGCTTGACGCTCAACGCTCTTGTTTAGGTATGGGGGTGAAATTACACGTATTTTACGTTAAGTAAATAAATTTGCTATTTTATTTTATGTTTTTATTTTGTATTTTATTTTTAACAATTGTTTTTTATGTTTCTTTTTTATCGTTTTAGTAAATAAATTAAAAACTCCCTTTAATTCGTATTTATTTTATTTTAACCCCGTTAAATCGAAACCCCGCTAAATCGAAAACCCCTATAATTCGTAAGAAATGGCCGGTCCCTTGCGATTACGAATTATCGGAATTTGACTGTAACTGTATTGTGTGCTGTGGGAAATGTGATAACATATGGATTAAACCAAGTAATTGCAATAACATTTCCTATCATGATTGACTGTTCAATTATGATCATTATTCGTGAATACAATTGGACTAATGACTATATCGGCAGATAACGCGTGTAATGGTATTATGACAGTGACTTGACAATAACCATCGCTCTAAATGTGGCAATTCTGTTAAAATTAATATGCTAAAGTGTGCTTAAGCCGGTGAGTTTATTTGAATCATGATTTTCAAAATATATTTGAGCAATTGGCAAATATTGCTCGGCCGTGGGTTCATTCATTTAAAATTGTTAAACTTAATTAACCTCAAAATTAACAAGAACTTTACAAGCAACTGTCAAACTGTCGTATTTAAAGTTCTTGGCCTTGAAAAACACACTTTACATACTTGAATATTTTTCTTGGGTTTTATTCAAATCTTTTTCTCTTAAAGATTTTTTTCCATAAACAAATTATTACTAAACAAGTGTTTTTGTGTTCCTTGTTAAATTTTATTACATTAATTGAGTTTCTTTATAGGTATTCGTCGAATATGTAGTAAAAATTACATGAACAGAGTAACCAGAATATATTAACGAATGTGGCTAAACCCGGAATCACCAAATTTTAATTTGTGCCTTTTGTATTTTGTCTCTTAGCCTGTCGTTCGATCTGTTTATTGCTTTTTAAATATTTCGCTTAAAAAACAATAGAGTTTTGTAGTTTGACTATTAGTCACACTTAATCATGTAAATATTTTTATCTTATAAAAGAAAAAAAAAAAACATTTTTGGTTTTTATTGTTTTATTACTTTTTTTTTTAAGTTGTTCTTAAGAAGTGTAAGTTCTTTAAAAAACTCTTAATTTCTTTCAAAATGATTTATTCATATTTAAATGTATGTATGTATGTATGTTCTTTTATTGATTTATTTAAAAAAACTTTTGTTTGTTTTACACTTTAATTCTTTTGTTTTTGTTTTAAGAATTTATAATTACATAAGTCAGCTGTTTTGCTAAGTGTGACCTCGATGGTTAAAATATTTGTATGCTCCCCAATAAAACTACACGCAGAGAAAAATCATGGCATGATTGCGTGGATTTTATTGTATACTCTTACTCATTCACGGTTATCATGCATTTCACAATGTGAAAATTTCCGAATAAAATTTTTTGTTCACATGGATTTTAATTTCGTTTTGTGAATTCTATGTGAATAAAGTGACACAGCTGGTGAATTTTTTTATATATAAATTATCAATTTATTTCACATGTAAGCTAGTTAAAATAGCGTTTGATTTTTTTTAGGCAAACAAAGTCACAAGTAATTTTCCACAGCTTTGAAATTCGGAAATTTTCACAAGGCTTTAATTCATTATATTAATTGTTCACAAGTTCGGAAACATTCATATAAAATTTTATTCATGATAACCGTTAATTTTGAGCTATCGCAAACAAGTTTTAGTTTTTTTTTTCTAAGTGTTCACTCCTTAGTAGCATCCAGCTGTTTACAGGACTACATATTGCAATTGGAAGATTGGCTTAAACAATGGAGAATAAAAGTGAACGAACAAAAGTGCGTACACATCACATTTACGCTACGTGGGGAGACATGTCCAACTATACAAATAAATAATGCAGTTATACCGCAATATGGTGAGTTTAAATACCGAGGAATTTGGCTAGACCGTTGCATAACTTGGAAGACGCCATAGAATCAAAGCCGAGCGAAATGAAATTAAAAGCAATGAAATTAATTGGCTTATCGGCGAAACTCTACACTTAGCTTAAATTGCAAACTTCTTTTATATATGTCGGTTTTAAAACCCATATGGAGCACTGCCTCAAAGCCGGCAAACAATTACTGCCTCTCCCTGGTATGTAAACAATTTGCGCATCCATTAAGTCTTAGATATATCAATGGTTAATACTGTTTCCTTAAACATTTGGCAAGTTATATAAGGAAGCTTGAGTTACATCCAAACCCGCTAGCCCGAAACATTTTAAATCACAGAGGACACATTTAAGTGAAGAGGACAACTACAGAATTAACCATTTAAACTTTTTCTCTTTTTGTCTAGCATTGGCTGGACATCAATCACGTAGTATTACGTTTTTAAAACTTTTTGTTTGTTCAATATAAATTTAAGACTCAATAAATAAAAATGAATAAAAGATAAAAAATAAAAATTTAATTTACAATATTCTGCCTTATTGTCCGTGACGTTGTCGTAATACGACAAGGTCTAATACAATGTTACATGCTACCAAAAAATATGACAACGCCACTGACCACAACGCTGATTACTTAACGCTAGATATTTCTGATTTGGAAAATTATTACGCCTAATGCTAGGCGCACAATTGGGACGAACGACGAATTTTTCGTCGCGAATATTCGTCATCAAAAATAAAACACATTTGTGTATATGAGAATGCATACAATTGTGGCGACAGTCGAAGTTCGCTATACGCGGCGAACACTGCATTAGATTTATTTCTGTTTCTTACGCCGGCGAACGACAAACAAATTGGTACAAGGTGACCATTTTTTAATTAATTTGGGTTTACTTCTCAACTGTTTAAGAAAATAAAGTTAGTTTTTACTTTAATAATTGTTTTATTTTTTATTTTAAAACATTTCATTTCATTTGTTTTTATTTGTGTTTTTGCAAATGTTTAAGTTTATGAAGTGATCTTTTTTTCATATGGTCACACTATTAGCTGTTATACATAAACAAAATTTTTATTATTGTTTAATGCACGTACCCACAACAAACGTTTGCAAACGTTTACTTATACGTAAAAAAGTTATTATTTTTACAGAAGTTATATATATTGTTTAGTTGAGTTTCTTTGCACAAACAGTAAACAATTTTATCAACTATAAAAGAAGTTACTTCTTCACCGTTGTTGTGCCTAACACGACGAATTTGCACAGCGAATTTTTACCGAAGAGTTCGTCGTGTTGGGCGAAATTCGTCGTTCGTCCCAATTGTGCGCCGAGCATAATATAGTATAACGTCTTTGCAAAAGTATCATAATAAAACATTTTAAATTATAATTAAGCATTAAATGTTTGCTGCAACAACAGTGTATGGTTGCAAAATATTCGATTCTCCTTCTTGTCGAATAATTGTTTGTTTCATTGTTTTAAAAATCTATATATATAAAAATGAATCCCTTTTTCCCTTGGTCACGGCATCACGCGTGAATGGCTGGACCGATTTCACCAATTCTTTTTTGTTGTTGTATTTGTTATTATTAGGAGAAGGTTCTTATGTAAGAAAATAATAATAATAATAATAATAATAATAATAATAATAATAATAATAATAATAATAATAATAATAATAATGTGTCACTGGCAGTAATATTCACGTAGTTGACATTAAAACAAAGAAACGTAGTTTACATGCTCTTTGCAAATATATCGGTCGGAGTTGGTCTGTGGTCGGAGTTATAATAACAAAATACCTACATAATTTATTTATCATTTCTTAGTGTACTTTTCATATTGGTTTCTGCAGGTAATTTGTACTGTGTGTTTTTTTCTGAAGTGTTTGTTAAACGGTTACAATTTCCAGTGCGGCTAGCATTTGCAATGTCGATAAATAAATCACAAGGGCAGTAGCTAAGTGTTTGTGGCATTAATCTTGAAAATTCATGTTTTTCACATGGCCAGTTATATATCGCCTGTTCCCGTGTCGGAATACCAACAACACTATTTATATACGCGCCAGAAAATAAAACTAAGAATATTGTGTGTCATAAAGCATTAGAATAATAAACACTTTGTTTTTGGAATAATTTTGACTTATTAATATATCAACAGCAATACTTAATAAAGAAATTAACTTAATTCAGATAAAAAGGTAGCAGATATTTCTTGATTATAGGGTGGTACGAAGTTCGCCGGGTCAGCTAGATTAAATAAATAACAAGTATAAATTAGTACAGTGAGACTGAGGGTAACAAAGAAACAAATAAGAGTATTTCTTGGTTAAGTAATTTATACGATAACAAAAGATAAACGAGTGACGATAATATTTAACTTGTTTGTTTGTCTGTTTGTTTATTTGTTCTCAAGATTCAACTTAATGTGCATCATTGAAATTGCAGTCGTTGAAATTTAATATCAAAATTCGTGCTCTGTGAGGAATGTCCATCGTTTGTTATGAACTTGTTATGGTCGTTCAGCGATGAGGCTAATTTCTGGCGAAATGGATACGCAAACAGGCAAAACTGTTGCATCGGGGGTGAAGAACAGCCACATGCCGAAAAAGAGTTACCGATGCATCCCGAAAAAACGACAATTTGGTGTGGTTTATGGGCTGGTGGCATCATCGGTCCATTTTTCTTCAAAGACGACCGTGGAAGAAACGTTACAGTCAACGGTAAACGATATCGAGCCATGATACGCGACTTTTTTTGCCCCAATTGGCTGAGTTCATATTTGGTTTCAACAAGAGGACCACATGCTACACAATTCATTTCAATGGACATATTAAAGGATGAATTTGGTGAGCAGTTTATCTCTCAAAATGGCCCTGTGAGTTGGCTGCCAAAATCATGTGATTTGACGCTCCTTGACTATTTCTTGTGGAGTTATGTGAAGTCGTTGGTCTACTTATATGCACAAGCCAAACACGATTGAAGCCTTAGAGTATAACATAACACGTGTTATTCATGGGAACCAGGCCGAAAAAAGCTACGCTTAAAAAATCACGCTTTATATAAAATAATATATAAAATATATTTAGTAAGGCTTGGCAAACAATTATTGACCCATGCATAACCACCTCAATTTTGGAGGAGTAAAAAAGGCTATCAATGAAACCAATAATCGCTTTCTACGCATAACGCAAATCCGTAGATATAAAAAGTTATGTTCAATTGTTGTATATAAGCTGTAAACTACAGCATTTATGTGAAAATAAAAACCGTTTAGAAATTTGAAATCATTGTAGAAGTCATTCAGATTTAAAACTTAGATTAATTAGAAAATCATGTTGTATGCTATCCTGACTAAGGATAAAGAAACATGATATATGCAATCTAAGTAACTTTTTTAAATTAAAACTTGTGTTCTGTATTGCAAAAAAGTGACATTAAAATGTTAGCAGTGAAAATATTTAACAAACATAAGCAACTCAGTAGCATAAAATTGTTCATAAAATATATTTACTAAGACAAAATGTTAATTTTTTCTAAAACAAATAATCGTTTTTGCCTAGTGAAAAGATTTTCTAAAGAACAGCATCATTATTTTTTTAAAAAATATTTAAAAAAGTTTTTGCCACTAAAATTACTTTGTGGACCGTACATCTTCAATTGAGCAAGGTACCATGCGTGCTTTTTTTTTTTTATAATATGATGAACCATACGGTTTCAATAAAACGGTGACGCATACCATCAACTAGGGTTTTTTTCCCGGAATTTTTCTTTTCCCGGGAATGCAAGATTTATGTATGCTTAAAGCGTTTATTGACTGGTCAGAAAATCTATTTTTGATTTTATTTACAAATTTCCCTGTTACAGATAACACTCTTTCACTTTCTGCCGATATTGGACGAATAGTTACAAGTGCATTTAACAAATATACAATATTTGGAGTTTTTTGACCACTTCCCTTAAAAAAATTTTAACTCTTTCTTTATGGAAATTTTGAAGTATTGGTAACGTGGGCTGAGTTTTTTTAATTTTTGACGGCAGTTCTTTCTGATTTTTCATATCAGCAAGCTTTTTCTCCCAGATTGCTTTGTACAATTATCTCAAATGATGCATTAATCCGCGGCCTTTACATGAAATTACCTTTGCACTTAAAGAGCATACAGCAGTGTCATCAGCCTTCTTTTCAAAAAAACTTCTATACTATTGAACTTTCCATTAAAAAAATAAAGTTTATAAAATTACCACATTACTTCAAAAAGTATATCGAATTAGTTGTAAAAATATATTTAAACATAAAGTTAAAAAAAAACCTTAAAGAAAATATTTTTATGAATAAGAAATGTCACAATATAAACATCTGCTTTCGAATCATAGCTACTTTTTTCATTTCCCGGGATCCAGAAAAATATTCCTGGGAAAACAAGAAGATTAAATAACTCAAATTCCCGGGAATTCCCGGAATGGGAAATCCCGGCAAAAAATCCTACCATCAACCTATTGAAAGGCAAGTTTGGTAAGCAATTGATTTCACCTTTTGTAACAATCCTATTGATTTCACTAGTGTACCGAAAAGAGCCAGCGACAATATGGCGTTGATAAGATACCAGCTGAAATGCTGAAAAAGTTTGTCAAATTTGCGTGCCATCAGGCAACATTTACATGCAATAATCTTTAAAAAGTAAATGGCAGCAATAAGTTGTCGCCCCAAATAAATAAATATTTATGTTGCAACTTTTCTAAGTTTTTCTCATCTTTAAAAAATAAACGGAAGCAATAAGTTGTCGCCCCAAATAAATAAGTTTCAAAGTTTTTCTCAATTTAAAAAACCCTAAAAGTTTGAACGATTGGCAAGTATATTTAACATTCATACATTATATTACCAAAATAAATTAAAATTCAAATTAAAGTTTCCCAGATTATCACTCCAAGATTCAGAGGTTCTTTTGTCCATCAAAATTCCTAATAAAAAGAGGTTTCTTAATTTTTTTTTTAAACTAGAAGAAATTTAATTTATCTTTAAGAACGTGTTTATCTTGTATACCCTTCACAGTGTAATTTCTACAATATTTGTTTGCGACCCCATAAAGTATATATTTTATAAAATCTTATGACTAGGAATTGAATGATGTCTGTCTGTCCGTATGTATTTTGAAATCAGTCCCCAAATAGCTGGTATAAATCAAGTATCTGCAGATCGGTGTTGAAAATCAGAAGGATTGGGTTATTAGCAACTGAGATATGAGAGGACAATCAAGACCACCTCGTTTTTTCACAACACATCGATCGTGGTATACTGGTTAAAACGAACCTTGTTTCAGATCCCGTCTGAGGCAAATATATTTATTTTTTTATTTTTTTTAAATTATATGTTAATACATACATTAGCTTATTTTTAAATCATTATAAAGAATAAAAAAACTTATATCATATTTCATGTTAATAAGAAGGAAATGGTGTACATATTTAACCCCAATAATATTAGTATCTTATGATAGGACTTTACCAGTAGAATATAGTAAACTATACAAAATGGCGGATAATTTTTTTCTCAACCCTATCAGTATGGGTATCAGTAACTAGTTGAATAAAGTTAACTGTGTAAAAATTCAAAATCAAATATGGCATCGAAAATAATCAAACAAAACGGCGTATAACATTAAATCTGCAATCTAGGCTGAGCTACGCAGTGGCCAGTATAACTATGTACAGGATTGTTAACGGTATTACCAGATTCGGCACGACCAAATACCGCATTATTACTTGTTTAAATTAATTTAATAAAATGAAAAGAAAAAGATTTTATTAAAATTTATTTTTATTTATTGCTGGTATGTAATAATGCCTTACCATAACACAATTAGTTAAATTTGCTCTAAACTCGTGTCAATTTAAGTTTTTTTTTTATAAGTTTTTGCTTTAATTTAAAGTTAATTGACATTAAAGACAATTTAAACATTCTCTGGTTGTGTGACTGTATTAGTGGTGGTGTCGAAAGGCAGCATAAAATTTATAACTTGCCAAAATCAATTAAGATTATTTAATAACATTAGAAACATGAACTCATATCTATCCATCATATAGTCTGCATGGTAACCGGTCATAAAATTACCATGTCGTCTACGATGTGAAAAGCATTTCTAATTAAACCACGTTTTGGGGCGCGGCGCTTTTGTGAGGTGTTAGATTTGAAGGTGTTAACGAAAGATCAATAAAAACCCAGCAACAATGCCACTAACATAAGATCATGAATTTAAGTCTGAAGAATTTTGTCAAAATGACAAAACAAATATTTAATTTTAAATTCAAATTGATATGAATTGAATTCGTAATTCTCGCAAAGAAATAGAGATGGAAGAAAAAATATAGAGAAAAAAAGAAAGAATTTCATGTTTCTTTCTTTCGGCTGTCTGATATCGCACATATGGAAATTTTTATTTTTTTTTATTTTTTTGCAAATAAAGCACACATTTTGTGATAGTTTTGTAGATTTTGTACCGTATTTTTCAATTGTTTTAATTCTGTTTATTGCTATTCATTATGTCTTTCAGTTTGCCATAAGTTCTTGTGATTTAATTGTTTTTAAAGTTTCGTTAAATTGAGTTTTATTATTTTGATTTGCTATTTGCTTTTATTATTTGTAATTTTAAATTGCATCACGATTGTTAAATAAAAAAAAATAATTATAAGAAAAACAAAAAAATAAAAAATCAAATAGATTCCTCTTGGCCAGTTTATTTTATAGGTCAAGCTTGTGTTCAAGTGAGTTCCATGATTTTTTTTATAAAAAATATTTTACACAAAAGTAGATTTAAAAAAAAAATATATATATATACCTATATATATATTTTAGTAGTGTTTAAATTGTTTAAGTTTAGTATTGGCATACAAATTTAAAAATTTTAATATTTTTTTTAACAACTTATGGCCTATACTTACAACAATATTGTAAAAAATCTTTGTCTTTACATTAGGGTGATCGATTGTTCGACTTTTTTAAGAAACCGGTTTTCAAATTAAATTAAAAAAACCGGTTGCTATTTTGAAAATTGAGAAAAAACCGATTAACCGGTTCGAATGTATAAAATATAATATTTAGAGAAAAAATTAAAAAATATTGTAAAAAAAGATTATTATTAAATTTATATATAAATATGAAATTTTTACAGTTTATATACGTTTGGTTACACAATTACGCAATAACTGACATGAATGCAGTTGACTAATTTGGTTTTTGGTTTAGTTAAATATAAGGTCAAAAGGTACTCTTTACAAGTAAAATGAATAAATACAATAAGTTAATACATAAATAAATAAATAAATATGACTTTTTAAAAGGCTGTTATAAATTTTTGTATGTCCTTCTGTAAATTTTTTAAATGTTAAATAGTACTTTTAAACTAATATGCATATTGTTTGAAATGATTTCTGGAATTTGAAATACATTTTGAAGGCTAGGGAAAACATACCCCTGATAGACATACAAATATAGGCATAAACTAGTTTGTTCGATGTTTTAATTGAAATTTAAGTTGACAGACACTTAATGCCATTAATTATAATTACGATCTAAAAGAAGAGATTATTGGTTTTTCTTTATTGTAACTACACTTTTTACCTATAAGTGATCGAGCAGCTAAGTTTATGCTTCAATTACCTTTAACTTTTAACGTTACGTTTATATACTATAAAAATAATATTTAAGCTTAATTATTTTTCTTATTTTGCATTTCTTTTTAAACAACAAAAAAATTTCTTACAATTTTATGGAAGAATATTTAAAAGTTGTTATTTTCTAATTTTACAGTACGATTTGTTACAAAGATATATGAAAATAAACCTAAAACATAAAAAACCGACTTTTTCGGATAAAAAAAACCGGTGTATTCGATATTCGAAAAATTAAAATTTAAAAAACCGTCAGTAGAAAGAGGAAAAAACCGGGTTTTCCACCGGTTGTAAAACCGAGTCGATAACCCTACTATACATGAAGTATTTTTGAAAAATTTTAATAATAGTGTTGAGAATCTGTAATATAAAATCTCACTTTTTAGAATTTTTGTCTGTCTGTCTGTCTTTCTATCTGCTTTCCTGAACTCAATAGGCTCAAATACTATTTGATAGATTTTCATAAAATTTTGTAACTATGTACCCTAGTACCTGCGATATGGGATACTTTTCTTTACACAATAATTACTTCCTTCCAGGAGCAAACACAAAATTAAAACCAAAGTACTTTATTTTACTATTTAAAATAATACTATAAAGTTAGTGGGAAATAAAAAAAATAAAACATGCTCATGACCTAACATTTACTACTGAGTTTAAAAAGCAATTTATAAATAATAATTGTAAAATTAGTCGTTATAAGTTTTTTTTAATAAAAATAAAATTGTAATAGATTAATAAAAAGCATTATACCAAAAAAAATTAAAACATATTAATTAGCAATTGTTAGTTAATATTATTTTCTAGCAGTGTACTTTTAATATGCCAAGATGGCAACCCTATTTTTTTTAGACTAGTAATATATCTTTTGTATTGGATTTGATGTTAAACGTTTGCTTTTTTACTTTGGCCATACTTCTTTTTATACTTTAAATAAATATAATTAATAATCTTATATTTTGCGAGTTTTACTAAATGGTGCAGTCGCGGTAATTTAACACAACATTGATTTCGTTAAATTTATACAGACTTATTCAAATATTTTATTGTTAAACCGAAGTTTTTTAATATTACCTAAAGGGTCCGCCAATAACTTTTTTTGAAAATGCTATAAAAAAGTGTAGATTTGACAGTGAGACAACGCCGGCATTAAATACAAGGAGAAATTGCAGAGTTCTGAAATTTTGCACAGGTTACTTTTGAGACAATTCCAGTTTAAAAAAAAAATTAAGAAAATTCGCCCACTTTTACGCCCACCTCCCATACAATCGAAATTTGTAAAATGCCGTATTGTCCGTAATACTTAAGGGATAACTTTAAATTTTGGTATACTTGAATGTTATATTGTTACAAACATTATCGGAATAAAGTTTTGGACTTTGGCCCACTTTTACCCCCACCCCTCATACAACCTCAACATAAAAAGTGCCATATTTTCTAAAATATTTTAGGTACAATCTTCAAATTTGATATTATTATTATTTATATAATTTAAAATGTTTCATGCAAAAATTACAATAACACGCCCACTCTTACACCCACTTCCCATTAAAATGCAATAAAAAAAAAACAATTTTTTTCATTCTATCAATAATTTTTTAATATCATCATGGTATTCTAATTTTTTCAATATCTTTATTGCTATCGATCCAAATATCAGAAATTACACTATAAAAAATTATTGAATTATCCATGACCTTGTAAACTTTTTTTAACACTTTATATAAACTTGCACTCTCAAATATGTAGATTGTGAATTAAACATATACATAATTGCAATTACCGTTTGTTGATCAATAATATTTAAAACAACAACAATGTAATATTTTTTTACAGTTTATTTTTAAAAAGTTTGTGAGCACAATATAAAATATCAAACAAACAATTAAAAAAAAAAATTAAAAATTTGTAAACATGCTATTGCATGCTAACATATGTATGTACATACGTATAGCGACAAAATGTGCACGTTGCGTATTTTTTGTAGTTTTTTGTATGTTTAAAGTACTTTTGCAAACTTTTGCTATATGTCCTCTACTTTAAATGAAAGCTGAAACTTCAATCTTTCATTTGATATAAGTCTGCACCTAGGGCGAGGGGCTGCTCTATATTTCCTAGTCCATTGAAAATGCAAAATGTTAAGTTTTTACACCACAATTCTGTTGTAAAGAAATTTTTTTTTGTGTTTCTTTTTATACCCGCCACCAAAAATATGGTGGGGGTATATTCATTTTGTCATTCCGTTTGTAACACATCGAAATATCCATTTTAGACCCCATAAAGTATATATATTCTGAATCAGGGTTTGATTTGATGACGATCTAGCTATGTCCGTCCGTCTGTTGAAAGCACGATAGAGGTCGCACCGAAAAAGCTAGGGGGCTCAAATTTTGCCAGAATCTTTCTTATAGACAAGGTTTGGTATTGAAAATGGGCTAAATCGGAATATTAGGAAGAGAGTTATAGCTCGAAAAGCAAGAGTAGGTCGAAAAAACCGTGTCCTTCAAACATCGAATAAAATGGAATTGTGTCCAAACGCATTAACGTAGACTCATGAAACTTCGAATATATATTTCTTGAGTAAAAACAATATTTTTCCCCGAAAATTATCTAAATCTATGCATTAGGAGAGGAGTTATCGATCAAAATGTACGAAAATTTATACCGCACAGTGTATTTTTCGGTATATTTAAAAACAAAAACGTCATAAAAGCAACAAAATTGGATGTTCGACTCTGAAATCTTGCACACTTTGCTTATTGGTGAGACGCTTTTTTGTAACGGAAAATCAATGTGCCACGCCCACTTTTACGCCCACCTCCCATATAACGTTTTACCCAAAATTCATATAATTTCTCAATTTATATAGATTTTGGAATAATAAAGGGCTATATTGAAACATCTCAGTTGAACTCATTCGAAAATACAACTTTGACACGCCCACTATAACGCCCACTTTTCACGTTATATACCGTTAATGAAATTTAAAAGCTCATAAAACCGCCAAAATTAGAGGTATGATGATCAAATTCGCTACGTATATCCTTCTAGGCAATGACCTTACTGTGTCAGAAAATTAAGGCGCCACGCCCACTTTAACGCCCACCTCCCATATAACGTTTTACTTAAAATTCATATAATTTCTCTATTAATAAAGATTTTGGAATTATAAAGGGCTATATTGAAACACCTAAGTTGTACTCATTCGCAAAAATAACTTTTACACGCCTACTATAACGCCCACTTTTCACGTTATATACCGTTAATGTAATTTAAAAGCTCATAAAACCGCCAAAATAAGAGGTATGATGATAAAATTTGCTACGTATATGCCCCTAGGCAATATCATTACTGTGCTAGAAAATAAGGTTGCCACGCCCACTTTTACGCCCACCTCTCATATAACGTTTTACCTAAAATTCATATAATGTCTCTACTAATAATGATTTTGGAATAATAAAGGGCTATATTAAAACACCTAAGTTGTACTCATTCGCAAAAACAACCTTGACACGTCTACTATAACGCCCACTTTTCACGTAATCTACCGTTAATGAAATTTAAAAGCTCATAAAACCGCCAAAATTAGAGGTATGATGATCAAATTTGCTACGTATATCCTTCTGATCAATGTTATTGTTGTGCCAAAAAGTTTAGGTGACACACCCACTTTAACGACTACCTCCCATATAACGGTTTATCTTAAATTCATGTAATTTCTCTATTGACAAAGTTTTTGGGAAAATAAAGGGCTATATTGAAATATCTAAGTTGTATTTATTAGCAGAAACTTTATTGACACACCTACTTTAACGCCTACTTTCATTGAAAGACCACATTTACAAAAGCATTTTAGTAGCATTTCGAAGTATCTGATGGTCCAAATTTTCAATGATAATGTTGATGCTCAATTGTTGGGCATGATGATGAGTCGAGGTTGACTGTTCTTTTGCCACACTATCGCAAAAAACAGCAATAGTTCCCATTCAACGAACTAAGAAGGCATTCACAGATTTTCTAACATTTTATACAGACCTGTTTTGCAGAAATTTAAATATTTTTTACAATTCTCCCGATTGTGGACGAATTTGAACGAATTTGAATGAAAACCTGAATAACTTTAACGCGTTGCTCATTTGCGTATCTTTCCACTGTTCAAATTGAGTTAGTCTGAGATTGAGAAATGTCAAGTGAAATGCAGAAAACAAATTTAAAGACTAGGTGTAGTTCACCTTTAATATGGGCCCTTAAAATGTAAATACCTTTTACAAAGAAAGTGATAAATATTTTATTATAAAGAGATTATTCCATAATGATTAACAAAATAATAAATATTGTGCTTTAAATGTACACAAAGTAGGTGGTGGGTATAAAAGATTCGGCACAGCCGAATATAGTGCTCTTACTTGTTTTAAATTTATTTTTTTATCTACTCATTCTACAACAACTAAATTAATTAAAAAATACTTTAAGGTTATAATTATTATGTATTTTTTTATTGATAAGCTTTTGAATATTACATATTGAACCAACATATTTCAAGCGCGTTAGCATACCTCAACTTTGACTTGCTCTAGACCAAAAAGTAATGAAGTTATGAATCTCAAATTTCAGGGAATTGTTACTCATATATCTGTTAATATACTGTTTCATCCAAATTTGACGACACGCCAAAAACTATTTTTTGCCGCTGTTACTTTAGAGCTGTCTCACTGTGCGCCGTCCTGTTGAAACCAAATGTTGCCAATATCCTCCTCTTTAATTTTTGTGAACAAAAATTCGTTCAACATGGCCCGATAACGATCACCATTGACTACAGCCACTGCTTGCTCAATTTCGAAGAAAAATGGCCCAATTATGCCTCTGGACCAAAATCCGCACTAAACAGTGACTCGTTTTGGGTGTATCGTCTTTTCAATGTATGCGTGCGGGTTTTCTGTGCCCTAAATGCGACAATTTTGCTTGTTTACATACCCGCCAAGATCAGAATGAGCTTCATCTGAAAAGATTATTTTTTTTGGCAAAATCAGCAAAAGTAATGTCGCAATATTTCCCAGCGTTGTTCAAGCTTATACACAACCATATTCGTTCAGCGGAAGGTTAAAACTAATTATCTGTCAAATCAGACATGAGCTAAGTGTTACCATTTACGAAATAGGCACTAGTTGAAAAAAAAAAGTTTAATGGCGGACCCTTTACTTAAACAGTTATTACTTACATACCTTACTCGCCTTAATTTAAGTAATATGCGTTGAATCCCCTACAGAAAAAAAAAAAATATAAAATTGTATTTAGGAACTGAACTCGACTACTCGTGCATAACGGTGAAGGGTATTATTAGATTCGGCACCACCGAATATAAAATTTTTTTTTTGTTTATATTAGGTAAGAGGTTGTCATTATTTCATACATTACATACTAATGAATTATTGTTATTAAGATTATAATAATAAAATATAGAATAATAGCCTGTTGGTAATGACCTTCGTTAATACTTTTTAAGTAATAACTTTAAACTGTAAATTATTTTTATGCTTGAAATCAATTTTAAAAATATTGTAATATGAAGAATATTATAAAATTGCTACAGTATTAGTTTTATTAGATTTAAGTTTCATTAGATTAACTAAAATTACTTTAGTTAACATTTGAATTTCAATTTTCATTTGTGTTATTTACTTTAGTCTAATTTTGATTTTATTTTACAACTTTGGCAAAATTTAAATTATGAACAATTCACACGCTTTAGCATACCTTCGCAATGTTTGTAAAATAACTATTTCTAGGTTTGTTTGGAAAATTCTCGATCCGGTATCACACTATACAAACAAGGAAACTACAGCAAGTAGTAGTCGATAAACATAAGACATACATTCATCAAGATGAATTTAAATATAAAATAAACTATTGTAATACTAAAAATAAACTATTGTAATATTTAAATGTGTTTAAATAAATATAACTTTTATAACGTAAATTTCAAGAGGGCTGATTATTATTTGCAATAAAAACAAGTAAAAGCGCTATATTCGGCCGTGCCGAATCTTATATACCCTTCACAACGTGTAGTCATGCAATAACAGTAAATTCACGTATGTATGTTAAAAAAAACAAAAAAAAAATAAAAAATAAAAAAAAAATTTAAAAAAAAAAAATTTAAAAAAAAAATTAAAAAAAAAAAAATTATTATATACATATATAATATATATAAAACAAAAAAAAAATAAAAAAAAAATTTAAAAAAAAAAATAAAAAAAAATAATAATAAAAATATATATAATATATTAAATAAAAAATAAAAAAAAATTAAAAAAAAAAATTTTAAAAAAATTTAAAAAAAAATTTTTTTGCCTCAGCTGGGATTCGATGCCACGTTTTCTCTAACCAGTATACACGTTTGTATGTATGTATGTTGTTGTTGTAATGTTGTTTTTATGAAAAGAAAATCGAGGTGGTCGTGGGTTTTTGCTCATATCTCAGTTGTTTATGTACCGATGTTTCTGATTTTCAATACCGATCTACTCCCGAATATTTCTGATATTTTAATACCTTACCCGGGTCCAACCTATGTCGGGGGGCTTCAAAAAGTTGATTTCAACATACACACGGACAGACGGTCAGACGGACAGACGGACAGACGGTCAGGGCTTAATCGACTCCTCTATTCATAAGCTTTCAGAAAATATATACTTTATGGGGTCGGAAATGAAAATTGTAGAAATTTCACACGGAATGACAAACCTATATATACCCTTTTTCACTGTGTGAAGGGTATAATAACCCCAGTTTATTTAAAGCAAATAAACAAGTGTTTATTAAAGGTACTGACGTAACAATATTTATGTTTTTTATTATCGCAACAGTACAAAAATAACCGGTTATGGTTTAGCTTTATTGGTAACTAGTTGTTTGCTTATTTTTTGTAAGTATATTTGTAAGCAAGGACTTTGATCTTGGGGACAACTCACACAAAAATAAGTGGTTACTTGGTCAACTAATAACTAGCTTATGACCTCCAATACAACTTTCTAACTTACTTGTAAATAAAGGTTTTGCTAGGATTAAATACCACTAATACAGCTATCTCAAATTTTGTTTGACAACAATATAATTACTCTAATTGAGTAATTTAAGTTAATTAAGTTTTAATTATAAATTGGATCCCCTTCAATGTTTATTAATCTCATAAATTAAAATATGTATTCAAATAAAAAACTCTTAAAAAATTTTTCTAAGACCGGCTTCGTGATCAGGTTCCGCTAGTTCATTAAAAAAGGTTGTCCAAAAAATTAGATATCATATTAATATAAATAAAAAAATAGTTTTTTAATACTAAAAATATTTCTGTTTTTAACATATAGGTTTCCGTTAAAAAATAAAAATTATGTCGGTCAAGTGACCCCCCTACTTGCTCGATAGGCTCCCAATCCTTTACCAAAATTCTCAATTACGTTTTTCATTAAAATTTGATCAATAATTGATATCTGCTCGATAATATTGCTTTTAAACCTTTGAACTGTTGTGGGATTATTGCTGTACGCTTTTAATTTCCACCAAATGTAAATTAAAGGTGTCAAGTCGCACGATCTTTGCGGCTAAATTACTTTGCTCTAACTAATATTTCCCTTGATGTGTGGCAAGTGGTACCATCCTGTTAAAACCGCATATTTTCTACGTCTAAATCATCAATTTTCCCTTGCAAAACGCTTTGGATCATTTCTCTTTAGCGATTTCAAAATCAAAATGGTGCTGAAAATTTGGACACACTTTATATGTGTGGTATTTTGAGAGCAAAAACAAACAAACAAACAAACAGATCTAAAGAGAATTAAATTAAGGTTTATTTTTTTGTTCTGATATCTCTTGTTCTATAACTCGTAGCAAGACGCCGATTAACCCTGGAGTACTCTCTTCCAGGCTGAAATTATGGCGATTACAGAAGGAATTAAATGGATAAAGAAAACGAATAGCGAAGCCCCCATTCGTATCTTTAAGGATAGCCAGTCAGTGATTAGGACATTGCGGAAGGAGAATGTTGAATTTCGGAACGTTCTGCAATGCCAGAGCGAGATAAACTCTGATAAATTCATATGCAAATTGTGAACATCTGAAGATAATATGGATACCAAGTCATCACGGGCTGATCGGAAACGAGAAAACCGACAAATTATCCAAAACGGTAGGTCTTCTGAGTACTATAACTTTGGAAAATGCTAAACCCTTCAAAAACGAACTTAAATGTTGGGCGACGGAGGAACATGTCAGAAAATGGCAAGGCACTGATGTCGGTAAAGAGACAAAAATACTATGGGGTGACCCAAATCTTGGGATATCAAAGGAAATTCTGAGACTAAGTAGACTAACCAGTGTAATTACAGGTCATTCGGAGTTGAAAGCCCATCTAGCTCGCATGAAATTGTCTGAGGAAACGACATGTAGAGCATGCGAGGAAGATACCTTGGTACACTACCTTTGCTATTGTCCTGCGTTTGGGCATATTAGACACGAACATTTTACAGTAGATACTACGCCGAACTAGAACGTAAATCTATTGAGGGGACTGGGTTCTTGGACTAGTCCGTTACTTATGCGAAATTATGATTATGGTTTTTGTTTGGGAATTCCGTTTTCCATATGGAGCGCACAACATGCCAACTGGGCATAAGTGTATAGCTGTCATAGGTTTGGGCTTTCAGTGCCCCTCCTTTTCAACCTAACCTAACCCTGAAGTATTAACCATATTTTACATCAGTTGCGACTCACGATCTTTAACTTTTTTTTATAAATTAAAATAATTTTTTCTTTACAAAATCGAGATTATTTTACCTTGTAATCCCTTATATATTTTTAAACTTCTCATAGCAAAAGTAACTTAGAAACTAACACTTTAAAAAATGCAAGCATGATCGACGCATTTAATAGGAAGAAAAATAGCAACAAGAGAGATGTAGTCGACAAATCGACGAACGTTCGTACTTTAGGGTTAAAGAGAACTAATTAGAATTTTGTGTATTGATGACTTTTAATAAACGACTTTAAATTATATTTTAAAAATTTTCAGGAAAGCACAAAAATCACAATGTACATTTAAAAAAAAAAAAATTAATAAAGTTAACGCGTTTTAATACGTGATTGCTCTTAAAGTATTTTACATAGAAATAGGCAAAAAAAGCGTCTTGAAGATCTTACTTTTATGATTAAGAAGGCTGAAAATGTTATCTCAACTTTAGTTGTTTTGTCAAAAGTTCACAGATACATATGAAAATATATTGATAGTTTGATACATAAAGTTATATTTACTAAAATGATCAAATTAATTAAATGATTTTAAAATATACTTAATTCCTATATTTTATATTAAAGCTTAACATTGCTCATAAATGATTATTAATTATACTACACAAACACTGAAAGCTTAATTTAATATGAACCCAACTGTGAATCAATAGTCAAGAAAGATCACATTGCACTCACACTCCTTCCTCTTTTCACAGAAGCTTAAGCTTAATAAAAATTAATTTCAATAATTTGCTTTAAATCTGCAAACAACATTAAAAACTAATTTAACATTTTGCTAAATTAATGAAATTATTAATATGGGATAAATAAGCATCATTTGATGCCAAAAATACCATTTAATCAAGGTAAATATTTGATTAATAATAATTAAAAATTCCTAGAATTTGAATAGAACAAAGCAGACAGGAAACTAAATTTGCATCAGCATATATAAAAAATTATGCTAAAAAAATTAAAAATTAGTATAATGACTTTTTCAATTAGTGATTGATGTTGAAGTGCATTAAACAAGAGTGATTTTATTTTAATACTAGAAAAGCCCGGCGCGCGTTGCTACGCCCCTTAATGAATAAAAATGCATTCTGAACTTAAATTAAATATCAAGTGCAAAAAACTAATAATTATAACTTTTTTTAATGGGCGTTTCCCTGCCCACTTTTCTAATCACGAAACTGTATAGTCATGACAGCTCAATATGTGTGCAAATTATCAGAAAAATCGGTGAAGTTCAAGTAGCTGAAAATGATAATTTATTTCTTATGAGCGTGGCACTGTCCAATTTTCTAATCACGAAATTGTAAAGTCATGACAACTCAATATGTGTGCAAAGTTTCACAAAAATCGGTCCAGAGCAAGTACCGCAAAACTATATCTTTTCTTATGGGCGTGGCCCTGCCCACTTTTCGATTCACGAAATTGTGTAACCATGAGACTTCAATATGTGTGTGAAAAGTTTTAGAAAAATCGGTGAAGTTTAAATAGCTGAAAATTATAACTTTTTTTATGGGCGTGGCACTGACGACCACTTTTCTAATCACGAAATGATAAAATCGTGACAGCTCAATATGTGTGCACGGTTTCAGAAAAATCGGTCCAGTGAAAGTACCTCAAAATTATAACTTTTTTTTATGGGCGTGGCCCTGCCCACTTTTCTAATCATGAAATTATAAAGTCATGACAGCTCAATATGTGTGCACAGTTTCAGAAAAATCGGTCCAGTTAAAGTACCTCAAAATTATAACTTTTTTTATGGGCGTGGCCTGCCCACTTTTCTACTCACGAAATTATTAAGTCATGAGAGCTCATATGTGTGCAAAGTTTCAGAAAAATCGGTCATGTGCAAGTAGCTTAAAATGATAACTAATTTGTTATGGGCGTGGCTTCGCCTACTTTTTTCCACCAATAAACACTCCCTGGTATGTGTACAACAACTTACCAAAGTTTGAGCCCGATCGGTTTTACAGTTTCGGAGTCTATAGCTAACACACACACACACAAACACACACACACACACACACAGAGTTTCACTTTTATATATATAGATAGATTGAATAGATATTAAAGTTGTTTTTTAAATGGAAATAAATGCCACTTTGTGTAAGATATAATTTTTTTACTTAATTAAAGTGTCCGTATTAATATATATATTTTATTATCCCGTATGATAAAATTTTGCTACAAATAAGCTGTAAGTAAACAATGAGTAAAAAAAATTATTAAATAAAAAACAATACAACTTATTTTATTATACAAAAAATACTAATAAACAAAGCAGGACATTCATGTTTTACACCGCAACCTACTCACATAATTTAAGCTCATTGATACAGCTTTCCTTTACCTACGAACAGTCAACATAACAACTTAATCAACCAAAAAACAAAAAAAAAAAAAAATAGAAATCCACAAAATACTTTAACCCCGAAACCTCCAAGATGTTAAAAAAAAACTATATGTAACGATAATTTTATCATGTTTAATTTATTTAAATTATAGCAGATTTTCCTATACACAAACATAGTATTTTAATGCAAAAACGTGTGTCTAAACTGACAGCCAACACACGTTTACACTCAAAACATAAAAAATATTCAACTTTATATTGGCTGTAATCAACAGCAGATACAAATATAATGTATGAAAAAAAAACACAAAATAAAAAAAAATAAAAAACAAGAGCATGACTTTAAAACAATGATAATTTAAAATATTGAACCTAAGGGGCACAGTACACTGAAAACGTTCGGCTAAGGCGAATAAGAGTTGGACTGTTCATTATTCAAAACTTTCTATTTATATTTTTGATACATTTTTACAATTATAATTTTAAATTTAAAATATTAAAAATTCATATTATTGATTTGAAAAAGCATAGTTAAATTAAAGATGTTTGTTTTTAGAGCATGCTCTTCAGTATGGTCGACCAGACTAACCCTTTGACTCCACAACAGAGTTTATTACAATGTGTTGCTTTAAGGCTCCATTAAATAATCTTTTTTTGATGCAGGATCCATCGGAAATGTCTTTTTAAAGTAGATTTTGTTCGCACAACACTGAAAAATCAAACATGCTCTCTCTTCCGGGCTTTTTGACATTCGTGCAACCGATTAATTAAACTTCATTTAAAAATGGGTGGCCCTTATGCTATGATTTTAGTGGTAATTAAGTGCACTAATGAACGATTAATGGTAATGGACTATATATACATGTAGGGGGATATCGAAGCAGATCTCTTACATAAATGGGTCCCTTTTCGACCTCCTTCGTCACCCAGAGATTACAAGGTTACCCCAATCTCACTGAGTCCCGTGCAGTCCCAGGCGTTTACCCTAGACTTTTGTGACTTCACATTGCAGACTGATGATTATCTACATTCTTCATCACAGAGTCCTTTGTAATCACTAGCATCTGCTCCAGTTTAATTTCCCCCATAGCACTCACAACCAACGTGTGCCTGCCAGTGGTACTAAGCCAATTGCCAGCCATTGCCGGACATTTGCATACCACATGCGCCGCTGTCTCAGCAGTTTCAAGGCACATTCTGCAAACATCATCCTCCACAACCCCAATCTTTTGCAGATGATATTTGAAGTTGCCATGTCTTGTGACCAAAGCTGTTATCCAGCTCAGGGCCCTCCGATTATATCCGAGTACCCAGACTGTATTTCTGCAAAGGGACCTTTCGTATACCATACGTGCCTGTCTACATAAGGTCGTTTTCAACCACCTTCTCAGTTTCATAGATTCCACCCATTGTAGGATCTTCGCCCGCACCATCCCAAGAAATTTCAATTAAAGAAAATTCATTCTCTACTGCTGGAAAATTTGTTTTTATATTCTCTATTTACAGAAAATATTCAATAAATTCTCTGTTTTTTTTAATGTTTCCTTTTCTAAATTATTGAGCTTTTAAATTTTTATTTACTGCTTGTGTTAAAAACTTAAGTGCAATATTTAAGTACCCACTCCTTCTACTATATGTCTTTAGAAAACTATACAATAAGTAAAAAAATAACCTCCTGTCAAACAAAAATTGAGAGAACAAGGTCTGTTCGAAAATTTTTCAAAGTTTCGTTTTAAACTTTAAATAGCCTGTAATAACAATATATATAAATTAGTGATGTATTTTTAATTTTGTCTGTAAGGCTAAAGGTTTTGATAATTTTGAGAAATTTGTTTTGTCTCTATGCCTATTGCGGCTAAAAAGTTACAAGAAAAATAAAAGTGCAAACTGTAACAGTAATAACAACGACAACAGCCGCATAAGAAAGTGTTTAACAACATAAGGCTTACTGACTGACTGACTGACTGACTGACTGACTGACTAACTAACTGACTGAACGAACAAATGGAGGAGGTGATTAACAAAAATTAAACAGAGTATGCGTGAGTTGACAAGATCACGGCCATTGCCAATGTCGACTTCATTATAGACATGAACCATGTGTGCGTTTGTGTCTTACTTTACTTTATTGACTTCATTTTTTGTTTGTTTATTATAAAAATTACAATTTGAAATTTAAATCAATAAAAAAAGAATTAACAAACATTATAACACACAAACTTACTGGCTCGCTTAAAAAAAGAACATGCATAAATTTAATATTTTTTTTTTACACAAAATAACAAAAACCAAGAACTTTCTCTGAACGAATGGTCACAACCGTGGATAGCGAAATGTGATTAAACGAAATTGATAAAACATTTATGTCTTGATACTTGACCTGATTTTTATTTGATACCAAATAATATATGCAATACTAAGTACGTTGCTATAAATTCATTCTCATAAAACCGAAAAAAAAAAATTATTTGCATAAAATAAAAAACATCATATGCGAAATGTACTTTTGGTTGCGAAAATTTATGATCAAAAATAAAACTATTCTGCAAAGAAATTAAATGACAGACAATAAACGGTAAAATGGAAACATTAAGCAGAGCAAAGAAATTACCTGAACCAATTTAATAGGGAACTGATTTTTTTTTAAATTTTTTACAAGATTTTTCTCTACAAATTTTCTATTAAAAAATCCGTTTTATTATATTTTAACCTTTACCTCTTGTCACAAGGGATTATAGCTTTGTCATTCTGTTTGTAATTTCGACAATATTAATTTGATTAATTTGCTCAATTCTTAAGCTGTCGTTCGCCGTTAAATGTTGCCCGGTGTAATTAAATTATTTTAAAATAACCTTTCGGCAATTGAGAATTAAATGCATAAATAAATGCGAGTAAAAATAATAAAACTATTAGGTTAACTAATGAAAATAAATTTTAAAATTTTGCATCTCAATTAACTGGATGTTTACATATGCAAATAATGATGTTGAAGATCTTTATGACTTTCATTATCACCATCGCAGATAATATTAGACTGTACTTATAGTTGTCACAGAACGCCCCCACATTGTCATATTATGCTAATAATTAAATGATTGTGCACAAGTGAAGGATGGCGAAACAAATTATTCAATTACAATAGATATTTATTAATGACAGTCTGATAATTCACACGATTGTCTAGTTTGGAGTGGTATTTAATGTTTGAACACAATTTAACATGTGTGTTAGTTTACAGGGGCTATATAAGTCGAATATCAAATTGATTTGTATAAAATGTTTTTTTTGCACAACATGAATAGTTGTGATGCCAGTTTTATATAGAATTACCATTCCGTTTGTAATTTCTACAATATTTTTTTGCGACTCCATATAAAGCATATATATTGAAAAAAGCTTATAAATAGTGAAATCGATGGGATTGTATACGTCTGTTCGCGTATAGAAAATGTGTTATCAGTTTTAAAATTCTCTAATACCTGTACATTCATTGATCATTCATGTAGTCTCGTGTGGAAACTTGCTAGTACTGTTATATCGTCCCATTATGATTTATAATAAAATAAATAATAAAATGATATAAATTTCATCTGTTTGCACATTAAAGTCTTATTTAACAATAATTATGTCAGTATTTTGAAATTACATTTTTCTGGTATAATTTGATCACCAAAATTCTTCCAATCAATAAGAGCATTGGACTTTATTTAACAGCTACAGTATACTTTTATGCTAGATTTTAGGTTAGGTTAGGTTGAAAAGGAGGTGTACTAAAAGCCCAAACCCAGGAAAGGTATACACCTGTGCCCAATTGGCATGTTGTGCGCGCCATATGAAAAGAATAGTTCGAATATAAGAGAAAGAGACGCAGACCAGTTCAGAGTCTCTGGCGGGAATCGAACGCGCAACCTCCGAACTAGCAGACCAGCACACTACTCACTAGTCCACCGGAGCACCCATGCTAGATTTCAACTGAGTGGTTTAATTTGAAAAGTATCGTAACCTGAGATTTTCTAAGTTATGGATTGATTTTTCTTTCGAACCATCCTAAAGGGTGCCCCAGTAAGAATTTATATTTCATTTTACAATAAAATTAGGTATGAAATAAAATATCCGTCAAGTGTCAGCTACAGCTCTGATGACAGGCAGTTACTATTTTTGTGAAATTTAGACTTTTTTACAGACATTGCTAGCTAGAGGAGTTACATTACTAGTTATT
This sequence comes from Phyto melanocephala, assembly GCA_941918925.1. NCBI lineage: Eukaryota > Metazoa > Arthropoda > Insecta > Diptera > Rhinophoridae > Phyto > Phyto melanocephala. The sequence goes on along the minus strand of OW799233.1, from coordinate 132,116,105 downwards.
TTGTTAACCTACTAAGTTTCAGAAACTCCTTCGATTTCGATATGTTACTGACATTGTTTTGACGAGTTCCTCTATCGTCCAAAACTTAAGTTAATGTTTTAATCTCTAAAAGGGCTTAGCATTCTCCAAGGTAATGGTATTAAAAAATTAACCCTTTTCGGATATTTTGCGGGCTTTTTCGTTTTCGGTTATGCCGTAGTGGTGGGTTATCCATATTTTTTAATTGTTCTTAATTATCATGCGAGTTTATCTCACTCTTTCACAACACTCTTATGTTTCGCTGGAATTTTATTACATGTTAACTCTGTGATGTTACCCATCGGTAAGATATAGATGATTTTCTCACCAATATAGTTGTACTACCCATATTGTATTGTTATTTACTTTCTGATATATTAATTCAATTCACAACCCACGTTGTAATGTACTTTGAGTACTATTTTTGTATGTGTTTACCGTATTGTATACTTGTTGTTGGTTATTTCTATTAAAATATTTTGTTTAACATTTAACAATGCTATTTCATATGTTTTTAAAATGTGTTTTTTTGGATTCATTCAGGGATGGTAAATGGAAATTTTTTACAGAACTAAACAAATTATTTTAATAAGTTTCTTTTTCCTCCTAAAATAAAAATAATATATTTCTTTTAATCAAATATTTTGTTGCTGCTTTTTTTACTTTTTTAAAAACTTTTTACTAAAAATTGTTTTCAAATACCTTTTATTTGTCTGACGTTTTTTATTAGTCGTTTAATAATACCACCTACAACCGATGTAAGAGAAATTGTGTTCACAAGTAAATAAACCAAAACAAAATACAATCCGGGGGGTAGTGAATTGAACAATTAGTTTTTAAATATTTGTATTAATGTTATTGCTGTAAGTGATAACAATTTGTTAGAAACATAAATTTAATAACATTTACAGAATTTTATTGTTTCTACCGCTACTGTAAAACAGTGGCGTCTAAGTGTCTAACACTCTCTGATAGTCATCTAAATCAGATTGTTATTTATTACAGTTGTTACTGTAATTTGTAATTGTTTTATTTTTTGTGTGGTCTTTCTGTTGTTGTTGTTGTTGTCGTGTGCCACCACGTTCCTACATATACATGTATGTGGAATGTGTTAATATTTTTTGATGTCTGTCCGTACGTTTGTTCAAACATTTGAACAATTTTGTTGTTACCATAATGATGGTGTTAATAATAAATACATTTATTTTTTTTTTATTACATATTGCTGCTGTTAAATAATTTATTTTTTATTTTTTTATTTGATTCGTTTAAACGCTGTTTGCTCAATTATAAATTCATGACTGTTTTTTATTTAATAATTTTTATGAATTATTGAATTATTGTTGATAATTTCGATTTTTTTGCGCCACATATAAAATTGATTTATAATCTGTTCGCCTGCCTGCTGTGTATATAAGTGGGTGGTGTCAGTTAACTACGAGGTTTACTATTAAATGTCTCTTAATAATGCTTAAGAAATTATTTACAATTTGTTGTCATAAAATAATTAAATATTTGATATTTGTTGTTACACATGTAAATTAATTGTTAAGCTTTAGGAAAAAAAAAATCAAAAATAATATTTTAAGTTGATGTAGTGCGGCATGGAAGTTAAAAGGATTGTTTGTTTTAATTCACTCATGTGCTGCGATAAAAGTGCGATTTGTGATGTGTCTTAAGTCTTTTGTTTGAATTAAAAATTAGCAGAGTCACATACAGTTAAAACAACATTACCTTAAGTTATACTCAAAATGTAAAGATTTTATTGGAACACTTTTATGTTTTATTTTGAAAAACATCAATTAATTTTAAAAATCTTGTTTTTAAATATGTAAATGTATTTTAAATTCAATTTTTTTAAAAGATATTTTAAATAGTATTAACAGAAAATGAAAACCAAAAAAATAATCAAAAAATATACATTTTTAAGTCAATAATCCGCACACAAAATTTTTAATGCCAGAACCATCCTCATACAGTGGAGCTGAACAGTAGAAAATGTTAATAAACATAAACAGATTTTTAGTTCTAGTGTGATAGTTAAAGTAATAAAATAGAAAAGCTGAAAAGTTTTATTACACTTAAGAAAACTGAAGGTAACCTTCGAAATGACTAGACCAAAATTCATTGTTAGTAAAAGATTCAAAAGCGGACTCCATTCTACTGCAGTTTAACTTGGGCAGTAGCTAAATACTTGCCTGGAAGATACTTATTTTTGAATATACTGCTTTGCATTTGATGCCACTATCCTGGCCATTATTATTTTTATCATGGACACAATAAGCAACATAAAAGCAACAAGAAACAAATAAATATTTCTGCAACATATAAAAGTATTTTTATAGTTCGATTCATTAAGGCGTTTTAAATGCAAGACACAAAGAGATTCATCTTATAAATAAAAACCGACATAAATACACACATAAATTATAAAATGACAATGTTGCATGTTACTGACAAAGTAACTGAGTGACTGACTGACATTTGTTGCTCAAAAAAGTAAGTAAGTAAATTGTATACAATTTAAGATTAATTACAGATGCTGGAAGCAGTTTGCGCTTTTTTGTAACGATTCATTTATATCATATTTCATAAAATGTCACAATTTAAATTAACTACTCACAGACAGTAGTTAAATGTTTAAAGGTTAGGTTGTTACGTTTATCTTATTACAGCCGTTACCTGTGGTGGCAAGGGTATACCTTTGGCATTTCGTTTGTAACTTCTTCAGTTTTTTTTTGTTTCTGACCGCATAAAGTTTATATTTTCTGAAAGCTTATTAGTAGTCAATTGAACAACGTCCGTCTGTCTATTGGTTGAAATCAACTTGTAGACACCCAAAATACTGCACAGATCTGTGTGTAAAATCTTTTGATCTAATATCTTTTTTGGCCCTTATAAATTTCCGAGATATGAGCAAATAAACAAGACTGGCTCTGTTTTTTCATTCACATCGTTCAGGCCTTGTTTACCACTGTTTGTAGATAAGATATGCCTCTTGGGCTGTTCGTAAGAAAATTTTGGACACATTGGACACTAACCCTTAAAGTTATAGGCAAAAATATTTTTTAAAAATAAATATATATTTTTTATATATATATTAGGTTAATTTTTGGACATGTAAAAAATAGCAAAATATAAACTGTAGTCTCGAACAACATTACTGAGAATAACTGACAAATCGGTTGGAAACTAACTGAGATATAAGCACAAAGTACTTCAGTGTGTTTTTTCAAAAATTTACGAAAGAAAATCGATTTTTTTAAGTTTGTGGACAATAGAGAGGAGCGATTCGGCTATCGAAAGAAAGTGCTTGACTAGTTAACAAAACAAATTTTAAATCCATGATGGCCGCCACTACAATAAATTTGTATATGAGTCAAATATATGTAGTAATTCATAAGGCATCCACTGCAACCCTCTCAATATTGGTCAAATCAAATGAAAGGGCTGGACTGGCAGAATACAATATAATGAAAAAGTTAAAAACCAAGATGGCATTGGAAAAAAATGGCGGATATATGGGTCAAATATAGTAATTACGGCTCTGCCACCTTTAACACCCACAATATTGGTATCAAATGAATGGACTTGACTAAATGCAGCTAACTTTGAGAAAATCCAAAAATAAAAACGAGGTTGGAAATAATAAAGCAAAATGGTGAACATGATAGTAAAGGATATTAGTATATTCGGCACTGCCGAATTTAGAACTCTTACTTGTTTCTTTTGCTTTTAAATTGCAGAATACAAGATTGTGGATAATGGAAGTTAATGGCAATGTTGATTAGTTGTACGATAAAAGATTTTGTATTTAAGATCTTAAAATGTTGTTGGTAAGTTGGTTAATATTAGGTTGATGTTGTATGACATCTGCCTCAGACTTATGATATTTCTTTTATATGTTTTTAGTAAGTAAATTATTATATTTGTTTGCAACCATTAAGTAAAAGGTGTCCAAGCTTAAAGGCAAATTGCTAGAAGGAGAAAAATCGAAGCTTTTTTGGGCTGAAAATGGATGATTTGGATGTTTAGAATATGTGACTTCAACAAGATGGTGCCACTGGCCACGCATTAAGTGAATAAATAGATCTTTGGGAAAAAATGTTTGAAAATTGCATTATTTCGCGTAGAGAACAAACGAATTGGCTACCGAGATCGTGCAATTTGACACTTTTAGAAAATTTTTGTGGGTTAAAAGTTGAGGGGTCACCTGACCGACATAATTTTCAATTTTTAACCGGAACCTATTTGTAATAAACCGAAATAAAAAAAAATTAATGTCTAAAAACCCCTTTCTTATTAATATTAAAATGATTCATTTAATTTGGACACTCTTTGTGAGGATGTAAATTTTTTTTTTTGACATTTGGGTGGCTTAATTATTTTAGATTATTTTTATATTTATAACTACTATAAAAGAAATAATACACACAAAAACACTTTAAAAACTACTTGATAACAAAAGTTAAAAAAATATACACAAACTAATTTAACAAAAAACTAAAACACTTACACTTCTTTAACTTTTTCAACACAAAGACTCGCTTTTAAAAAATTTTACACGCGCACTTCTTGTTATTTAAAACACAAAACATCAACTGATACTCCAAAATAATTCTGTTCTAATTATTGCGTCACCCTTCAATAACTTTTTTTAACTACAATAAAGCGAGGTTATCATTCGCTTACAGTCCTGCATCCTCGTAAGCGAGAGAAATTGCAGTAAGTTATTTTGTAAAAAATTAAATATATTTAATAGAAATTTCTGACTTCCATTTATAGCACCCTCGAATGCGCTCTAATATTGCGCTATAAGAAGGCATGAATTTCTTTTACTGCTTACCGGCACAAAATAAATTTTTGCTGGGTATCCACACTTGGTATGAAATAGTACAAAACTATTTTTTTAAACAATACACTGATCATCCAAGCTTTTTGTTTGCTGCCTAGTGTACTACCAGTATCATTCTAATTTATGTTCTTTATTGAACAAGGATTAAGATGTTAGTAAATCAGCATGAGTTTTACTATATGATCACAAAAGACATTTCTGTACATAAGTAATGTTACAAGGTCTTTTGATACCTTGAAATCTGTCGAAAATTTTTCGTTATTAGAAATATATGTCCTCTTAGGTATTTTCTTGTTGTGGAGAAAACCCACCACTTAAGTATTTTTTATACCCTTCACACAGTGAAAAAGGGTATATATAGGTTTGTCATTCCGTGTGAAATTTCCATAATTTTGATTTCCGACCCCATAAAGTATATATTTTCTGAAAGCTTATGAATAGGGGAGTCGATTAAGCCCTGTCAGTCTGTCAGTCTAACCGTCTGTCCGTGTGTATGTTGAAATCAACTTTTTGAAGCCCCCCGACATCGCTTGGACTCGGGTGAGGTATTAAAATATCAGAAATATTCGGGAGTAGATCGGTATTGAAAATCAGAAACATCGGTACATAAACAACTGAAATATGAGCAAAAACCCACGCCCACCTCGATTTTTTTTCACAAAAACAACATTACAACAACAACATACATACATACAAACGTGTATACTGGTTAGAGAAAACGTGGCATCGAATCCCAGCTGAGGTAAAAAAAAATTTTTTTTATTTTTTTTATATTTTATTTTTTGTTTTATTTTTTTTTAATATATTGTTTATATTTTTATTATTTTTTTTTTTAATTTTTTTTTTAATATTTTTTTTTGTTTTATATTTATTATATATATTTTAATTATTTTTAAAAAATTTTTTTTTAAAATTTTTTTTTTAATATTTTTTTTTTTAATTTTTTTAAAATTTTTTTTTTTAAATTTTTTTTTAAACATACATACGTAAATTTATAATTTTACAATGGGATATTTTTATATATGTATGTTTTTTATATGTATGTACGTATTTCATATGGGATGAATGGTGATACAAACAATTGTTATTGCATGGCTACACGTTGTGAAGGGTATATAAGATTCGGCACGGCCGAATATAGTGCTTTTACTTGTTTTTTAATTTGGAAGTTGTTTTATCGTTTGGTGCTTCTTTTTTTTAGTTTTTGAAGGGATAAGTTTTTTCTCATAGGGCCGAGCAATCCTTTACTAGCTACGTTATATACGGTTTCCTTATATTCTTTTAAGTAGTTGTAATTATATAAGTATTTGTATAATATTGCTGCTCAATGGAATCTGTGTTTTGGAACAGTTTTTGATCCATATACTAGGAATTTTGCCATCCTTTCAATAACACAAGGCAACAAAATTTTAAAAATTTATTATGCTTTTAAAACCATTATGGAATTTTGATGTGTTGTGGTTCCAGTAGTACAAATATCATCCAAATTTTAAATTCTATGGATAGTTTTTTGTTTAGATTTTTTTTTTTTTAATTCAAGATTATTTTAGACGCTGCTCCACATAATCAATAATAACTCGAAAACGGTTAATCCGATATTCTTAAAATAAACTTTGGAAAATTTAGATTTACATAGTCTTTGATCCGTTTATATATTAGCTTGCGATAAGGTAATAAATTTGAACAATTTTTGCCGTTTTCGATATTTCATGATTTTTTTAAAACAAAAAAATTGCTATTTCGACGTAAAAAATATATTTTTTTCTTTAATTTTTTTATTATAACTCCGAAACTATTCATCCGATTAAAACGCAATATATAAACGGATTAAAGGCTATGCAAATCTAAATTATTCAAAGTTTATTTTAAGAATATCGAAATAACCGTATTCGAGCTATTATTGATTAATTAAAAAAAAAATTTCTAAACAAAAAACTATCCATAGAATTTAAAAACCATTTTTGTAATTAGGTATTCATAATGCATCAAATCTATATTGTGGTTATCAAATCCTTTTTTTGCTGTTGACTTGTGTAATTGAAAACTTTGGTCGAGATGTTATGTTTGAAGAGATAGAACTTCCTACAGCAACAGAGCTTCTAATTTTCTGTTAATTTTTCTTAATAGTTCATATTGTAGATTCATTGAAAGATAAAGTAATACATAATATCTTTTTACCCCTTTGGATTGGATCTAAAATTTTCAATTTAGTTTCCGAGAAGATGAAACCGCTCTTAAGCTTTTTTCGGTCGGCATGTCTTAGATCAAAAAAATTAATTAGAATTATATATGTTACATCGATATATTTGATTTTCGTAACGTTGTTTACTACTGACTTAAAACTAATAAATTATACTCTAAAAGTAATACGAGTAATGAAGTCAAACACATATTAATAATAAGTTCGCAGAACTTTTAAGCTCTTGTAACATCAAAAATGTAAGTTTTTTTCTGCTTGCACTATTGTTTACCATTTTAGCGGTAAAATTATAATTAGATATGCGTACAACATACTTACTCTTGAATGAATTTAAATATGTTTTTTATCGCTAAATTACTAGGAACTTTTCAAGAAAATGTCAGACAAGTTGTTTATGAATGAAAAGTTTGCATTAAAAAGGGCGTGCTGAAGTGACAATGACATCTCTACTATTATAATAAACATATTTAATTTTCAGTAGGTTGTTGGTTTAATAATGTGTGAAATTAACGTAACTAATGTTCTTCTTTAATCTATTTATAAAATGTATTTAGTAAGAATTAAATGTTATATACATATACATTAAAGCTTACCACATTTAAAGCAAAACAAATATGAAAAAAATCTTTTTTTTGCCGAACGTTAGGGTTGGTTTTATAAAGTTTTGTTTATGTCTTCGTCAGCGCTGTTAACATTTAAATATTAAAAAGCACTAAAACCGAGAAAAAAAGCTAGTACTTTTCACAAAAGGGCAATGAGTTTAAAATGCCTAACTCTTGATTCTGATAATTTCACAAAATTATAAATTTTCATATAAAAATATACTACGTTCCCCTCGCTCCTATTAGAACCATAAAGCCTCAAATAAATTTCAATATAGCCCAATAAAACATAATAATTAATAATAATTATATTGCCCTATGCTTCTTATGAGAGCGATAGGAACCTACATATACAGCAAAATCCCGGTATAACGTTTGATATAATGCCAGGCTTATTTTTTATTCATTAAGACAAAGTTTTTTTTTTAATTTTTTCCGCTTAAAAGATTAACAAAAAATTAATCATTTAATACATACATATTAAAAATATTTAATACTTTTAAACATTAAAATATACAGTAACAGTTATGTTCTATATAACACGATATAAAAAACTTCGCATGGAACCAGTTGTAGTTTGTTGCTTATATCTCAGTTTTAAACCGATTAGTTTAGTTTAAGTTAGTTTATTTTCAGGAATAATTTTCGAGATTACGGAATACTATTCGGTATTGCTAGCGTTTTTAAAAATTATTTAGGAGTTTGAGAAACTTGATATATTAAAAAAATATATGGTTTTCCTAATATTTTTTTTTGTTAAAAAAATTTAAGAATTGCCCTAGAAGCCTATCATAATTACAAGTAGTAAAAACTTGAGCTATCCGAGGGCTATATAATTTTAATTTTTTGGTAAAAATATTGGAAAAAACAGAGACAGTCGAATCTTTTGGCTTATAGCTGAGAAAGTTATGAGGTGATTATGCTGGATTTTAATAGTGATTTATTTCGGATATTTCAAAAAAATTAATACTACCTACAGATCTGTGTAATATGTGGGGTCTTCTAAAGATTGATTTCAACATGCACACCAACGCGAAGTCATACATGTGAAATTACCTACTGATGGGAAACCATTTTGTCAAAATTTGTTGAATTTGCTTTGATTTCGTTTATTAATGCAGGGATGAAAAATGAGATTTTGGTTTCAGTATTAAGCAATTAATTTTATTGTAATTTTATAATAAATAAATTTACCAAATTTATGTATTTTTGATGCTTTTGCACAAATTATAATGTGTTTTACAAATATATATCGTTTTCTTAATCAAATCTTATTAAATTAAATATATCATAACAACTTCTTCAACCCTGATATAGGAATTGGACTTCGTTGTATAATTTCTCCGTTGCATATTCCGTTTTATGAATAAATGCTTTATTTATGCTTTGACGAACACGAACAGACGGATAGACGAACTTTGTTTAATCGACTTTTCTATGCATTGGCTTTCAGCCATTTATGTTACGAACCGTTTTGGATCAGTGATGTTTCCGGCTAGCTTATTCATGGCGATAGCTCAGGCAGGTTCCCACCCTTTCACTGGCCACGCATCCGCTCATAATATAAACTGAAAACAAACAAAAAAAACTACGACAAACTCCACCACACAAAGAATTTACGAGAGTCAGGTGTTTACTTTATGAGGTTGAAAATAATTGTTGTAGAAATTACAAACGACAAAGGTGAAGGGTATAATAAAAAAAAAAATTTCAGAAGACAGCAAAACCTAGTTACTGACAATTATATGGATATGGTAATACACAAATCGGCAATGATAATAAAGACTACTGTGTTTATTTTACTCTGTCACGGAGAAACTATCAAACAAGAAGTGTGTACGCCGCTTGTTTTCTTGTATACACTTAACGAAACAAATGAGCTGTTGATACTGATGTTTTCCAATAGTCATTTAAAAAGTCTCATTCCAATCAAATGTTACCCTTATAATATTATTATAGGCGAGCTCATAATATATCATAACAAATTATTCACTCAATATTTATAATTTGTTTAACTAATTTATTTAATATTTATACAGTGGATATCCAGTGGTACGAATTTTATATTGACTATAGATAGTAGTAAACAACCCACCATTCGTCCATCGCAAAATTGAAGATTAATTTGTTTTTCATATAAAAGTTTAAAATAAAAGTTAAATTAAGTTAAGTAATGTTAAGAGTGTTAAACCTCAAAACCAAAGGACTCTGGTTCGAATCCCGACTGAGACAAGAAAATTTTCATTGCGCTTTTGATGCTTAAATTGCTTTACTTACAGGGTAGTTATTATTTTTATCTTATAGAAATAAATGGCGAGAATATAAAATAATATTTTTTGTAGATTTCTATCTACATTGAAGGCACAAACTATATATTCTGTTGCGGAAAGTAACGATACATATTTAAAAGTTAGTCACATGTTTCGTTTATGTGACAGATTCTGTCAGCTGATTCGCAACATCACGTTACAAAACTACTAACTGAGCCATTGAACTAGGATGTTAATAATAAATATAAAAGAAACTGTGTAACACCTATTTTTTTTATTTCCTAATATATTAGTGACAACTATTAAAAGTTTAAGTTCAAATAAGTTCTTTGCATATATTAAAATTCCAACAAAATTTCTAATTTATTTTACCCTTTAAATAAATTTTGATGTGACTTAGGCTTTTATTAATTTATTTTTGTTTGTTTTAAAGCAGCTTAAGTATTTCTATTTTAAGATTTTGCACTCTATTTTAATCTTTAAAAATAATATTTTCAAATAAATTCAATTATTGTTTCTAATATACATTAAACATACATTAGAGTTGCCAACATTAAAAATAATTCGAACAAAACCAAACTCTTGTTCGACTAATTAATTAATTTATAGCAATTAATCGAATAAATTTTTAAATTAACGAATAAATTAAATTATTGATTAGAATTAGATTTATTCTTATATGTTTTTAATAAGTTTATACAAAATAGAAGTTAAAAATATTAATTACATTTTTGAAAAACTATTGTATCAGCTGTTTGTTTCAAAAGTTAAACCATTTCCAAAAGAAGGGGATTTTTTCACACTCGGGAAAATAGAAAAAAGTGAAAAAACAATCAATTGATTTATGTAAATCATATCACGTAGAAAATTTTGTTATTGAAAACGATGTAGTGGATGAAAATTCAACGAACGAACGGTCCAATGAAAAAACATTAAGAGAGGCAGCGGTTATTGTATAAATTAAATTGTTTAAAGATTGTATGTCTAATGCAATAAAAAAAATCGCTTGAAAGCAAAAAAATGTTGTCAACTATTATTTTTAAAAGATTATTTCTTAAAAGCAACTTAAATTGTCTGATTTTACAATTGAATTATTTCTCTCTAGTAAAGCCGACATGCATCAGTTAAAAGTGATCTCAATTATTCAATGTTTTTCGTTTTTTTTTATAAATTTTTTGTTAGTAAAAATATTAGCTATTTTCTTTAAGTGTTTTGTTGTAATATGCAACAATAGCAAAAAAAAAAAAAAAAAAAAATAATAATAAAAAACAACATTATTTAAAAGTTTTTTGTATGAATTGCTTATATAATAAAATAATAATTTTTATATATAATAATAAAATATTTTTTTTATTCGTTATTCTAATCGGTTTGACAAATAATTTTGTAGATTTAATCGTTTGATCGCATGAACCAAAACAATTATTAGAATTATTCGAACGAATTAAATTGTCGAATATTTAACAACTCTACTATATATACTTATTTGTGTATATGTAAATAGAATTATATAACAGACAAACATACTTTTGCTATTAATAAAATCTTATTAAGTGATTTAGATAAGCTAAGCAGAAAACGTCGACACATATTGAAGTAGAAACTTTAGTAGACAAAAATTTTTTTTATTATTTTAATAAGATTTCTTTTGTTGATTATAATTGTTCCTTTTGTATTTATTATTAAGTAGAACTTGGTAACAAGCTGTATATATATTTTGTTATTGGTTTTTTTTTTAATTTATATAAGAGGTGTTCACATCACCGGAACAATAATATTAAAAGTTTTTTTTTTTTTAAATTAACAGCCTCTACATATATAGAATATAATAATTTTTTTTAAATAAGAGCTTAAAAAAATTTATTATTAGAATAACAATAAAAATCGTAAAATATATTTCTTTATTTCCATATACTTCACGAGAGTGAAATTAATCGTTAATGCAATTTCGCAAGATAGGAATTGTTAACGCAAATTTCATTTTAAAAAATTTTGCCTTAAGCAATACTACTGTTCGTGTTACATTGAATTTTTATTCCCGGATCAAAAAAAAAAAAAAAAAAAAATGGTATTGAAAAGCTAACACCCATGACAGATATATGTCTGTTGTATGCTCTAAAAAAAGAAAATTTCCATAACAAAACCGTAATCCTTATTGCGTTAATATCTTGAAAAATTAAGCCTTTAGGTTATTGTAAAAAACTGTTTTTGATAGCTCTGAACTCCACATTTTGGATCTTCTTCCTAATCTTATTCTTATTAAAATTGTTTCGGCAATTCAGGGGTTATAAGCGTCTAAATTTGGTACTAATACATGCGCAAACCAAACGTGTGTAGCAAAACAACAAATAAATAAAAACAAAATAATGCATGTTGAGTCAACATTGTTGATAAAAACAGTTTTTTTTTTTTTTTGCAAAAACGGAGCTTTATGTTTATGGTATAAAAAAAGCAAAACAAACATTTACAACTAGATTACGATAAGTTAATCTTAAAAATGATCTAAGTCAATTTAGCCTCAGGAAACAACATTTCGATATGAGATGCATACAAAGTTACACATTCATTATATAATCTCGATACAAAAAATATATATTTATAAGACCACGTATGTATAGGGTGGTTAAATTTTAAGGGGCGATGTTGATTTTAAATAAAGCACAAATTATTTAGGAAATTATTGTCATTTATTTTTATTATGATAATATTGGTGTGATTAATTATGTATAGAAAAAAATATCGGTCAAATGGCCGCAGCGACCTCGGCGGCACACCTCCATTCGGTGGACCAAATTTTCAATGACGCTGAGACATAATTGAGGTTATATGCTTTTAATGTGCCGAATTGGGCAACCGCGTATGTTTATTTTATACGATTTTGAGTTAATAATGCCATATTGCTTAGTTTTAAACGGCCTTTAGTTGGTTTTAAAAATTTCCCAAATAAGATGGACCCATTCCGATTATTTTAATGGCATAACAACGTAACTTTTATATAAGTATATTCAAAAATCGTTCATCTCTCCTGAAAAATTTGATTTTGTAGACATACGTGGTTGCCCATGAAAACCACAGAATTATCTCATCCATTAGCCTTTGACTATTTGGAATGGTCAAAAGGCTTAAGTTCTTGAGTCAGTTGCACCTTGTAAGCATGTAAATACAAGTGTTTATGCATAGCTGTCATCAACGACGAGCGTGAGAGGTACAATTGTTGGGCATTTTGATTTGAACGTCTATTTTCTTAATAAGCCTGAATAACTTTAATGCGTTGCTCGATTGTGTATTTTTCTATGGTTCAAATTGAGTTACTAAGTCCAAAATTAAGAAATGTCAAATGAAATGCTGAAAAAAAACTTGACGTCTAGGTGTGGTTCACATTCAACATCGGCCCTTAAAATTTAATCACCCTTTATATAGCTTTGTCAACCGTATGAAATTTAGACAATATTCTTTTCCAACGCCATAAATCATATACATTTTGTAAAAGCTTATAAATGGGAAGCAATGTGCTATTGTGCCTCCGTCAATGTGTTGCTTTTAATCAATTTTAAGAAGCCCATACAATTTTTAGAGACCAGTTTGTTGTATTAATCAGTTGGAAATATTTTGAAACGAATCGCTATTGAAATCCAGCATAGTCGCCTTAGAATTTTCTTTGGTATAAGCTAGTAAGTTTCTGTTTTTTAATTTTTACCACAAAAATTATTTTTTTCCGCTCCTATGGTAAGTTATAAACATGTTTGTTACTTCTTGTTAAAATAATATACCTTTAGGGATAGATTGGAAAATGTTTGGACAAATCAGTTTTTAATCAGAAAAGTTATAGGGAAAACTAATTTGAAAATATATATTTTTTTATCTACATTAAGTCTCTTAAGCTTTTAAATAATTCTTAATCACGCAAGTAAAACAAAATTGCAAGTTGTAGTCTCAAAAATTATTGCTGACTTAAACTTGCGAATCGATTTAAAACGAATGGAGTTATAAGCACCAAAATATAACTGCTGTGGTGTTTCGTAAAATTAAAAAAAAAAAATTGATTTTTTAAGCTTCTAATAAACCGAGAGAGTCAATAAGGCCATCAAATCAAAGGGCTTAATTGAGAAAATATAAACATCATAAAAAAAATTAAAATCCATCATATACGCCACTACCAAATAACCTGCAAAATTGATATAAACGTCAAATTTAGTAATTAAAAGTGTAGCTCGTGCAACCCAGTGTAGCTCCTTAAAACCAAATGACGAATATATTGGTCGAATATAGTAACTACGGATTTGTCCACTCCAATCTACACAACATTGAGATCAAATGTAAGGGCTCGACCAGTGTAAAAGAGTAAACTATGAAAAAGTATAAAATCTAAAATGGTATCCGAAATAAAGGGTCCGCCATCTAACGTTTTTTTTTTATCAACTAGTGCTTATTTCGTGAATGGTAACACTTAGCTCATGTCTGATTTTACAGATAATTAGTGTATACGCTTGAACAACGCCGGGAAATATTGCGACATTACTTTGGCCGATTTTGCCAAAAAAATCATCTTTTCAGATGAAGCTCATTTTGATCTTGGCGGGTATGTTAACAAGCAAAATTGTCACAGTTGGGGCACAGAAAACCCGCACGCATACATTGAAAAGCCAATACACCTAAAACAAGTCACTGTTTGGTGCGGATTTTGGTCCAGAGGCATAATTGGGCCATTTTTTTCGAAAATGAGCAAGGAGTGGCCGTAGTCAATGGCGATCGTTATCGGGCCATGTTGAACGAATTTTTGTTCACAAAAATTGAACAGGAGGATATTGGCAACATTTGGTTTCAACAGAACGGCGATACGTGCCACACAGCCGAAGCTACACTTATTTTTATAGCATTTAAAAAAAAAAAAAAAGTTATTTGGCGGATCCTTTATAATGGCGTATAATATTTTCTTGAGCCTATCAATATGGCTATCAAATTAAAGGGCTTAATTAGTAGAATACAGCTTTGTAAGAATTTAAAATCAAAGATGGCGTCGGAAATAATAAAACAAAATAGCGTATAAATTAATAAATTAGAAATCTGGAAAACGCTACAATGTTTTAATTATGCCAGTGTACATGAAGGAAAAGGGTATTATTAGTACTCTAACTTGTAAAAGTAAAAGTATGTTTAATTTTGTTTTTAAATAGCTCTCTTAGTATAATTTGTATTATTATTTTTATTTAGGCATGTTTTATATTAAAATGTATGTTGTTGTTACATTTAATTCTAACACAAACCTCAGTAGTTGGTTAACAAACAGCAAATCCGTATAAAGACTATTAATCGATTTATGATGTCATAATTTTAAATTTAATACATTCGTTAGCAAATTTGTTTATTTTCACTAAATCTTAAATTAATTTAATTTGCCACTAAACATTTGCAAGACGACCCTCAAGTGGATTTCGTACAAATTTATTATTTTTTATTTAAACAACAAATGTATCATGATATACAATAGTAGAGAACATCGTTTGTTCAATTTAGATAAGTGATGATGATTTCTAAACAGAGTAAGTGATGTAAAGGGTGATTTTTTTAGCTATTATCTTTTTGGCAACACTAGTTTAAACAGCTGACGCACGTTTCGTGTTTTGTTTCATTGTCAAACATCTTCAGTTTGGTCTATAATTTAACCATGAATCGTCTTACAAACGAACAACGCTTGCAAATTATTGAATTTTATTATCAAAATGCGTGCTCTGTTAAGAAAGTTTATCGCGCGACTCAAATATTAATTAAACACAATTTAAATTTTAAAAAAAGAAGAAAGACTTTATTTGTATAAAACGTTTGTGTTAAGCGTCAAGTTCAAGACTGACTTTTACATTTTACATTTTCTTATTGGTAACTTATTATTTAACTTAATTATCATTAATCAGGTTATTGTGAAATCAATAAGTGTCAGCATTAATATTTTGGTTTATTTAAAATGTTCTTAATTTACAAATTGATTTCACAATTTCCCTTTTTCTGTGTAATAAGCATTTATTTATTTCTTGATATTTCGTTTAGGAAGTCGTCGAACTTATCAACAGTTGCATCAGCATTAATTCTGTTTATGAGTTCGTCGACTTTATTAACAGTTTTGTCTTTGTCACTATTGACATAAGTAACTCGCGCATCTTGTGTTCAGCGACGAAGCTCATTTTTGGCTCAATGGGTACGTTAATAAGCAGAATTGTCGATTTTGGAGTGACAATCAGTCAGAAGCATTGCAAGAGCTACCAATGCATCTAGAAAAAGTCACAGTTTGGTGCGGTTTATGGGCTGGTGGCATCATTGGACCGTACTTCTTCAAAGATGATGCGAATTATAACGTAACTGTGAATGGTGAGCGCTACCGCGAGATGATATCCAACTTTTTTTTGCCCAAAATGCTTGACTTGCATGACATGTGTTTTCAACAAGACGGTGTCACATGCCACACAGCACGCTTAACAATGGACTTATTGAGAGGCGAGTTCGGTGAACATTTTATTTCACGTTCGGGACCGGTCAATTGGCCGCCTAGATCGTGCGATTTAACGCCTTTAGACTATTTATTGTGGGGCTATGTTAAAGCTCATGTCTATACACACATGCCCACTTCAATTGACGCATTAGAAGACAATATTGAAGCATTTATTCATGAGCTACCGGCCAAAATGTTGGAAAGAGTATGCCAAAATTGGACTAAGCAGATGGACCATTTGAGGCGCAGTCACTTGCATGAAATAATCTTCAAACATTAAATTATATGAACCGTACTATCGATTCAAAGATTTCATGCATTTTTATGAATTTTATGTGTTTTTTTTTAAACTTTCCTATAGCTCTTAAAAAATCACGCTTTATATCCTCTACCACAACGAACAGTAATAGTGATTATACATAGATTTACCATTTAATATGTTAAAACTAAAATTATTACCAAAGGTTTCAAAAAGATATTACATGTTATGAATTCTAAAGCCTGTAGTAAATGAAATGTAAAAAGCCACATTTGCATGTGGCTGTGACATAATTTTGACGTCATCATAAAGCAAAAATGTATCCGCTGCGGCCACATGTGTTTCATTTGCATTTTTAGACTTAAATAAATTTCGTGTTATCCCATAATCTTACCGCATGCAGCCACTACGACTATTTTAAAAAAATGTAACCAAAGTGCTAAACATTTTACTGCCTTCAGACCCACATGTGCATTAGGCTTTTTACGTTTCATGTACTATAGCCTTAAGCTCCTGTGATATTCTCCATCCTTCTAGCTGTGGGGAAAACGCTTTATTTTTTTTTATTTTGTTAAAATATTATAAAATTTCTGAAAAGTTTTCACAATTTTTTTTTATAAATAACTTTAAATAAATATTAAAATAACATTCTTTAAAAGAAATAAATAATAAAAATTGTTAACAGTTATTAGTTTTACTTAAAACAACTTGCAAATATTTTTTGTGGAGGGTATTTAAAATTTCACATAGTCGAATGTTCCATTGCAATTGGTCTTCACAGCTTTTGTTTGGTTTCTTAAAAATAATCAATAAACAAGATAAATTTTAAAATTTGAGATTTTTAAAGATGAGATTTTTTATTTGATTTTTTTTAAGAAATCAACAATTTTGTTTAAATATTTATTAATAATTTTTTACCGCAAATGCGCCGTTCATAATTGCATTATTCATTTCATTTTCTTTCATTATATTATTTAATTTGTTTATTCATAATATTGTTTGTATATTTAATAAATGTTAAGTGGGTATAACATTTGCAATAGGAAAAGGGGAAGTAAGCTGCTCTACTTAAAAGAAAAAACAAATTAAGCAAATATAAACAAAAGACTTAAGAAACAAACTGCAGTTTCTTTAGAGCAAAAAATATAAAAAAATTCTCTATTAGTAGATGTTATTAAATTTTCTTTATTAAGTTAAATTGATAAAAATTTAGCATGTTGAAAAATCATTATTAGTGTTTTTAAGAATTATTTAAAAAGATTCCCTAGTCCTCAAACCTTTTCTTATTGAGTTCTGTCTACTTAGTATTGAAATTAAATACAATAAATATTAACGGATTATTTATAATTGTATGTATACTGATACATACTGATTTTTTAATGCATAAAAGTAAAAACCGTGTACCATGCCAAATATTAAGTTGTTTTTTACCGACAAAATGAGCATTTTAAAAGCTTCAGTTTAAAAGCCTTAAGAGTAGTTTTAAATTATTTAGAAGAAAAGTTAAGCAGTTAATACACGTCATGCTTTTTTCATCTTACTTCTAAATACAGATATGTCGTCTGTTACCTTTAAAACAATGATTCTGTAAATTACATTCTAGATGTCATCTGGTAACATTTAAAGTAATGCTTGCTCTACTTTGTTCTGACAAGCCACCTGGCAGAAATCTCTGCCGCTGAAATACAGTCAGCCGAGGTTGACTGTATAATACAAATTTTGACAGACATACAGAATTACATATCGATGCCTTACTTCCTCAACCTCGTATCTTAAAAAATACGGTTTTGACTTTTTCATATCAAAAGATTGTTTTATGCTTTAACTAAAAAAGATTAGTATATTATTACTACTAATATACATAAATACAATCAATACCTTAATAATTGCATTTAAACTTTTAACCAAACACCGAAGTATAAAAAGATGAACCGTGTTTTTCTGTCTCTCCTAAAAAATTTTATTTTTTAAGATACGAGGTTGAGGAAGTAAGGCATCGATATGTGTCACTAATTTTACAAGTAAGATGTAAAAAACATTTCGTGTTTTAGCTGCTTTAGGAAAAAGTTTCGAGATGCCAGCAGTGATATCTAGAGTTTGAGCTTTTTTTAAAAAATTTGATTAATAAAGAAGTCAATTATCTAGATGTATTTCTTGATTGAAGTCAAACCAAAATGAAACACCTAATTTACATGATGAATTTTATGACGTCCAAACAATACTCAAATTCATACGATGGACGTCATAAAATTCATCATGTAAATTGGGTGACAGTAGTGTTGAGAAAGCTGAAAGAGAATCACATCAAAAATGGCTGTTCAAAATATTTGATAGTATATTTTGAACAGCCATTTTGATACAGATACATGAGATACAGATAAAAATAAAGCAGCATTGGTCGCCACTAGATTAATGGCAATGGGTAAATGACTGGTAAAACACAATAAAACTAGTTGCCAAGGAATAGTTGATATCTTACCGATCGAAAATATCACAGATGTGGGTTTGACAAGATTCTAACGAAATATTAGAGCGGTAACTGCTTCGCCCTAATAACAGGGGAAGAACCATGAAAAGAAGTAATTAAGTTAAGCAATTGTCGAAGCATCCATGTTTACATAGACCGATCAAAGATTGGTGACCGAAATAGAATGAGTTTCAGTGACTTAAACCAAAACAGAGGAAAATACTTTTGTTTACCGGATCACAATACTGTTTACCAGGCGGAGATTATGGCAGGTATTAAGTGGATGAACGAGATTGATAACGAAACTCTGATTCGTATCTTTATGGAGAGTAAATAACTGTATAAAATTGTAAACGGCTATAGATATATATGAATACAAGACCATCACGCAATAATTGCAAACGAAGAAGCGGACCAATTATCTAAAAAATATGTAGCTACAACAAAAAATAAGTTGAAAACTAGAATAGTAAGACACAAGTCATATTTTAAGTAAGACTGTACAGTATAACCTCCCTAATCCGGAAAGATATAGTTGGTCACCTCGTTTGGATTACTGGATCGTACGGACTACAGAAAAAAATGCTACAGGCCTTAAACTTAGGTATGTTTAGTTTTTATTATTACAAAATTTATTAAAATAAATAAAAAGAAATAAAGTACAATTAAAAAATTCATTTACAAAAAAAAAAAAAGTTCGAAAAATATGTAAATTAAGTTAGTTAGAAAAAAATTATGGATTCATTATGGATCATTATGCAGTACCTTTAAAAATAATATTTCCTTATCTGTTGCATTTGTTGGCTGGGCCCATAAAATTGCTCTTACGAATAGGTCAATAGCTCCTTCATCAGAGACATTATCAGTGACATTATCATAGACTCCTGAATTTCCTCTAGAGAATTGTCGAAGTGTTGGTTTTTTCTCAATATTTAAAATACGTAAAATAACGAAAAAAATAATCAAACACACAAACACAAAACAAAACAAAGTAATGCCCGGATTAAAGAGGTCAAATTTTTAAAGTGTCCGAAACCTTTAACTGTCTGGAGTACTGGATAGTCTAGATTAGCAAGTGTCCGAACTACAGAGGTTATACTCTACTTTCGGACCACTGTGTGAAAATTACACACTCACACACACACCAGATTTTTAAAACGTACAAATATTACAAACTGAAGAGAGTACAATAAGAGATACACAAAGGAAATGTTACATATTTTAAATGTACCACAACAACAACGATTGAAATTTCAAACTTATATTGAGAACTTCTCACAAAGCTACAAACACTTAACAAACAAAAGAGATTGGTAATTAGTGCAATATTAACTGTATTAAAAGTTGTGTTGTCAATTTAATTTTTGCCACTCACTTGCAAGTTCGTTTCTTATATACGTATGTAAAATGTCACAATTTCAAACTATGCTTAAAATGAAAAAATGTTGAATCTTTTCAGAGACAGAGAAGATCACGTCAGAAATACTGTTTTCGACAAGGTGACAACCAATCTTGAGTTATTGAAAGAGATTATTCAATGTAGTATCTCAAGAAATAGGAGATTAGCTGATGTATTAACAGGTTTTACGGACACAAGAACTAACAGGGTGGGACTTTTAGATAAAATGGCATGTGGAGTATGCGAAGAAGACGATAAGAATTAGAAGCATTACTTTTGTTAGTGTATTGCGTTTAGGCGTAATAGACACGAGAACTTTAATGTGAACATTATGTAGAACTTGGAATACAAAGGGATTCGAAAGGCGATCATGAAAGTGACTGGGTTATTGGCTTAGTGAAGATAAAAGCGAATTCGAGATAATGACTTTTATAAGGGAAATTTCGTTCCCTTACGTGTATACCTTAACTTAAGTCAGTTAAACATTTTTACATAATAAAATGATATTAACAAAAAATCATCAATTAAAGGTTCATAAATTTTGTTTTTGTATTTATTTAAAATGTTGCTTTAAATAAAAAAACCAACATAAAATATCTATTAAAATTCCCGATTTTTAAAAATGTTGGCAAAAAACCTAAGCACTTCCCGTTAAGAAACACTGATCGCAGATAAAATAAAAATTTGCTGTAAAATCAACATTTTTTTAAAAAGCTTAGAAAGTTCTTTCATGCTTTAAATTTAATTTTTCTTTTTCTAAATTTCATAAATTTGGTCTTTTATCGTTCTGTAGAAAATCTTGTATTTTGTGTGAAGAGAAAAGAAAAGACAAGAAAGAAAAAATTAAATATTTTTTTTATTTGTTTTTATTTAGATAAATTCGCATTAAAATTTGCAAAAAAAAAAACAAAAATTAATTTAATCAAAAAAATCATGTTGACGAAACATGAATTTTTACCACATCACAAGAACAACAGCAGCAACAATAACAGCTAGAGGCAACACTAAAAGAATCAGTCGGTCAGAAAAAAACTAAAAGTGTTTGTTTTATTAAAAGTTCTTTTTATTATTTATTTTGCGTTTTAAATAAATAATTATTCTCTACCTCATTTTTGCAATTAATATTTTAATTGATATGAAAAAAAAGAATATCTGCTTACCCATTTATGTGTGTTTGTGCATTTGTTTGTTGGTCTTCTTAAGAGGCGTTAAATACTGATTTTGGCCTGCTTATTAATCATTGTATTTAAAAGCTTTAATATTGTTTTTGAGTTACTTAATGGTTTTCTTTTAAACAATTTTTTGATATAAGTAGTTTAGAAATTATTGAAAAGTTTGTGTTTGTTTAAATGTTCTGCACGTTTTATATTTCGTTGCTTAAAGTAAAGGGTCTGCGTTTAAATTGTGTCAATGATGGTGTTTTTTTTTCGGAGGAAGTTTATTGGAAATTAACAAATTGTTCGATGTTTTAATTAGGTGAGTATAGAAATACAGCTATTGATGTCAAGTGCTACTACCTTGTAGCCGTTGAGAAAAAAAGTAACACAATATAACGACATGTCGGCGGCGATGCACAGTGGAAGAAATGGCCATAGTAATAAAGATTTATTCATAACTTTTGTAAAAAGGTAATTCAAATTCGGTTGTAGATTTTGAGGAAAAACACTGAGGCAGCTATATTTTGTTGCTTATATCTCAGTTTGGTTCTTAACTATTTGTTTGTTTTTCGTAGCAATAATTTTGTTAAAAGCTAAGGATATATATATTTTTTTGAATTTCTCTTTGACTATAACTTTGTCGATTAGTTACTTATTTGTCTAAACATATCTTTAATTTATCCTTGGGATCAGACATTTTAATTTTAATGGTAAAAACATGGGAAAAAACAGGCCAATTGTCTCTGGTTTGTCTGTATAAAATTTGTTTTTATCTGCGACCCACAGAAAATGGACCAATGGTGTCAAATTGCAGTTAATTGGCATCTCCATTTTAAATGACCATCAAACAAATCTTTTCTGGCTTAAGATGTGTGGCAAGTTGAATCATTATGTTAAAACCAAACACCGTTCACATCAATACTAAGAAGAGCGGGCACAAAGAAATCGTAATAGTTGCGCCATCCTCACTTTCAAATAATGAGGGTCAATGATGCCTCCACTCCAAGCAGTCACTTGTGATGGATGCATTAGCTACTGTAAGACCACGTGCGGGTTCTCTGAGCCCCAAATACAGCAACTTTGCTTATTAACGTTACCTCCAAGATACAAATTAGCTTCATCCCAAAAGGTGATTTTTTGTGTAACATTTTCGTGCAATTTCCGACCAATTATCTTTATTTGGGAAATAAATTTCCAATAAACCCCAACGCTGCTCAAGCACAAATCGATTCATTTCGTTCAGCGAAGATAATATACTGAATTTTTTGACAGATTAGAATGTCTTAAGTATTGAAAGGTTCGAAATTACCGCTGGTTCAAATTTAAACTGAGAGATGGCCCACCCTTTATGTTGTGTTGTTGTTGTTAGTATGCCTTTTCCTGTGCACAAATATATGTAATGCAATGTTTTATGTTTGTTTACTGTACGTTGCAGGAACTTGATCATACACAACAAGAAAGTATGTACCTAAATGATAACATGCTATGAATCAACAATAGCTATGATTAGGCAAGTGTAAATCTACTAATATTTATGTATATGCTAATACTTACATTTGTTCGCATAGTTTGTTTTGTATCAGATGATTTAGATTTAAAATACAAATACATATGGGTAAGTTATTAAAATTTAACTAACTGTTGAATACGTCAGTAAACGTTTATTGAAAATAATTTAATTTATTCCAATTTTTGATTCTAACAATTATTTTAAACTACATGGTTCCTTACTTCCATTAAGGTACGTTCAATTAAGACATTAAAAATAATTTTATAATTAAATAGCAAAATAACTCAAAAATGCGGTAAACAATAACGTTCAATATGGCCCTTGAGCTACGGTTTTGAAAAATGCGCTGAGTGGAATAAGAAAATAATTATTCTTTATATTGAAATTTTGCTCATTAAGTTGTGAATAAAATAAAAACATGCACATCAATTAAAATAAAATATCATAATATATTCTGTTAAGAATATAGAACTAGATCTGAAACTGATTTTATGTTCTCTTACATGCATTTTTTAAATAAAAAGTTTAACACATCTTAAAGAGAATATTTTTGTAGATTTTAAAATTCTCTTTTAAACTGAATTGGGCAAATTGTTATCAAGTTATGCTTAAGTATGTGATATAAATATCTTCATTTTTAAAAAATGCTATATTTGGAAAACTGAAGCCAACGGAGTGCAGTTTCGTGGTTAGCGTCCTTAATAACCTAAATATTGATTTTAAATTTTTGGTCAGCAAAATGTTTATACCCCTGTGTTATTATCGATGTGTTCATAGAAAACTTTAAAGAATCAGTTTAGGTTATCAAAAAGTTTAATTAAAGTTGAATGTGAATTTTTAAACACTACATAAATTAACTTTTATGGTATTGTTACTATTTTCTTGTTTCTTTTTTAATAAATTCATAATTTTTCTAAAATTAAGCAGTCCCTTGATTATTGTAGCATTTAGAACAGAAAACTTAAACATAAAGTAAACACATACTTATAAGGCCAAAGTTCAGCGTTGTCAACTTTAAAATTTCAAAAAGCACCATAACCCAGGAAAAAACGCGTCATTCTAAAAAAAAAGCACTAAATTTATAATTTGTAAATTATTTTTTCATTTATTTAATAAAATTATACATTTATATAAATTTCTTTACAAATAAGACATTTTTAAATGAATATCAGAATAAATAACAAAAAAATTTACAAAAATCAAACAACGAATATCTTTTAGTCAGTTAGTACAGATTTACATAGATACATATATTTATATGTAAATAAAAATAAACAAAAACATTGGAAAAAAAGAACAAAAATATTTAATTATTAAAGTAATTATCATTTCACAATATATCTCAGGAGTGATGCATTGTAAGAAATTTATTTCAACATTTAGAAAAAATTACGTCAGGATTAATTTTTCCATACCTGATGCATTTATACGACGTTTTATAAACATATTTGAATTTGTTGTACAAAATATTAAAGAAATTATTCACCAAATAAGTACAACTATTATTTAATATTTAAATATTTTTATATTACATATTAGAGTAATTAAATAGAACTATTTCTAACTAAAAATTATGAAAAATCTTAATAAACTTGCAGTTTAATAATTCGATTAGGATTTAAGCTTTTCTCTGTGTAAATAATATCAAATATCAATGTTAAAGTCAATTATTTCTTCATTATTATCACTATCATCTGGCCACAACATAGTCTTAATTTCAAATTGTAATGCTTTATAAATATCATTGCTATTAATCAAAATATTTACTTCATCAGCCATTTGGAAGGTTTCGCAACAGGAATTTTCCCGTTTAAGCCCATTTTTAATGTGAAGTAAGGCATTAACTGAATTTAAAGACATTCGGTTGCGAATTTTAGATTTAAACACATTCATGGGAGCGACAAAAGTTTAACGGCAATATTAGCTAATGATTCAAAGGGATTTAAGTTAACTGCATCTTTGTACGATTTAACTTCAATCCAAAAATCGACTGGATTCAATATTTTGCCATTGGTAACGGTAAAATATCTTTTTTTGTATGTGATAAAACATTTCTAACATTAATTATGTTAATTTAACTCAAAATTTCAAGGTTTTCTGGTAAAATTTTTAAACGTTTAAAGTTGTGTTCAAAAGAAAGAGGAATTTCTTTTATTCACATTCACCTCAAATGCATATACATATGTATAAAGTTAGACATTTTGAAACAAAAACTTTCTGGGCAATCAATTATCTTATAAATAATTAAATTTTTAGTGTAATATTATTTTCTTGCCGAGTTGCATGCAATTGTACTATAAGTTACATTTTGGTAGTATGTATATAAATTTACACTTACAAAAAATTTTGTTCAATTAATTAATTTGAATTTTAGTGTTTGGTGTCACCGAAATAAAAAGAAAATCACTAAAAACTAAAAAAAAAATCACCAAGCACTGACTCACAATTTTTCCGCTTTCGAAATGTTAAAAATCACCAAAAACGGTGATAAAATCACCGAGTTGACAACGCTGCCAAAGTTATGTTGTGACGGTGATACTTAAGCCTTAAAAAATATTAATATCTTTTAAACACATTTATTTATACTTATGTAAAGGGTGTCCCGAAAAGAACGGTATACATTAAAAATTTTTTTTTGCTTTGTACTTCGACCACATAAATAAAAGTAATTAATTTTAGTTGAGTTTCCTTCTCTTCAATCCACGTGTAGTTGTGGTCTTGACTCTCAATAACTTAAAAAATTCAATGGTATGAGGTATCAATGATGACCGGATCTCATATATGGGGACAGAAATGAGGGGCATTTTAACATATTCTACCCTTTTGTGGCGCCGCTTCTGAGAACGAACTTTTTATACCCGCTTTAGTTTTGTTATCTACTCATCAAGAGATTTCACCAAATATGTCAAAACTCTATTCAGGTATGTTCGAAATGGCCCTCAAAGGCCAAAGGCTGTTGTAACTTTGTTTGTCTTACAATAATAACAATTATGTATAGACTATAAATTTTGAAGAAATTTTTTTGTTTTGTTTTGAGATATTTAGCGTGTTTTTTATTATTGGAGTTATGCAAAAAAAAAAAAAAAAAAAAAAAAAAAAATAAAAATTAAAATAATCAAGAATAAAGAAGTTGATCAAATCTAACTTCTGCAGATACAAAATAAAAAAAAAATAAAAACTACTTAAAAAACTTGTAAAATGAAATAAATCAACGACAATCATACAACACTGTAAACTAATGAAGAAGAAGTACCAATAAAGTATTACATATGGGTTGTAAGACGTCCAAATATTTCAGTACTAAAGATCTGCGTTAAATATTCTAAAGGTTATGTGTTCCTTTTTACATTTACTTCAGTGTACTTCAGTTTAAACATAAATAACAAAACATTACCCTCACTAAAATAAATAAATCAACACTATTAAAAATTTTCTTTACAGCTCTGTTTATATTTCCGTTTTCAAAAAAAGTAGAATATAAAAACAAAAAGCGACAATAAAATAAAGAGACAGTAAATCGTAGCAAAAACATCGAGTACAGTAGAACATATAAAAAATATTTAACAGTACACTGCTGTTGAAAATAAAAGTAATACTAAATAATTAGATTTAAGGAAGTTTAAAAAGAAAACACTTTTTTTAAGCAATTTTTTTAAATACACGTGAACTTCATATTACTAGTAAAATGCAATTGCTTCTGCATATTTTTTGGTCTTGGTCTGCTAACGAAAAGATTCAGATATATTTAAAATGCTCCATTTCAGTTTTAATGTTCTATTCCATCCAGGCTACATTTATACAGGTGGCGGGACAAGCCCAGCTGATTATTTTTTGTGTCCCAAAATTTGTCAAACTACATATATAAAACAGAACTTTCAGTCCCAAAAATTGTCAAACTTCATATACAAAAAGAGAGAGACCAAAATTACTCTCTCTCTCTGCCATCACCTTATGTGATTACACCATAAGTGCCAAAAAATATTTTGCAGCCGTATTGGTAAGAGAATTTTAAAGTGCAATGCTTTGAAAAAGTAAATGCACAGATTTTTATCAAAATTTAGTAAAAAAAAATAGTTTTGATTTTTAAAAATATTCACACTGAATTTGCTATTTTTGGGTTTAAAGAAAAAATAAGAGCAAAGATTTCCATTAAAATTTAATATAAGAAATTGTTTTGGGTATAAAAAATGAATGAATGAATGTTAAAATAGAAAATTTTCAATAACTTTTGCAGTTTTAAATTTGACTTAAAAAAAAAAACATTTTTCTAATTCCATCATAATTTTTTTACGCACTGTGTTTGAAGAAATATCAACACAGCCGCTAAGCTTATGCACTCGTCACTGGACGACTAAATTAAAGAGCATAAAAAGAGGTGTGGTTATAATGTTCTAATTCAGTTGTATTTTATTCCAACGTTGCTCTATTTCAGTTTTGTTCTATTCTTCAATATTTGTATCGAAAAGCAAAACACTTATTTTTGGAAGCAGCTATTTTATAATGACAGAGTAACATACCCACATTAATTTGGAATTTAATGATAATGCTTGTTTTGACTTTTTTCGTAGGCTTGTGCAGCTCTTTATTGTGTACTGTCGCAAACACTCTCATGCAATTCTGTGCTGCTGACATTTATTTCCCTTAATCTTTTAATAACTCTCTTTGCAGTCGTCATTATCTAGATCTATATGCTAACCTCACTTTCTACGAAACTTTCCAACAGCAGTTATAGTACTGCCATTACTTTTTACATAACCAACACTTTACTGCACGAATGCCGGCAATTCATAGTTATCGTTCGTTTGAGGACACCATTTATAAAAATATGTTCTCAAAAAAAAGACATGATTTTTTGTGATATTTTTAAGAATTACTTGTTTTAAATACGTACGAGTATAACTCATGTTCAAGTTGTTAAAGTTTTAATTATATTTGAAGTTGTACAAAATATGTACAAGTATTTTTAAAAAATGACGATATATTTAACTCATTCTTAATGGATCCATTGTCTATTACTTACTCTTAGTATTATGAGAAAATTTGAAAATCTTTTTTAAATGTGTGTTTTGCTGTTGTTGTTGTTTTATTTCATATTTTAAATGTTTTTATTTTTATGTTGTTTTATGTTTATTAATGTTTTTAGTTGGTTTTATTGCAAGCGACCACTGCTAATAATGATTTAGTTTCTTAAGAATCGACAAGCTTAATTTGAATATTATTTAGCGGCATAATTCTTTTAAAAAAATGTTTTTATATTTGTTTTAACTACCTCTGGTAATTTGTTAATAAAATGGTTAGATTTAAAGTATTAAATTAGTATTTTGATATTTTCTTATAATAAATAGAGAGGCGTAACTTAATATGCATGATGTAATATCATTTTTTGATTCTATACAATTTTTAAACGCTGGGATTTTGTCTTTAGTTGTGTCTGATGGAAATAACGTACTTAAAGGTGTCTGTCTGTCCGTTTAGGTGCTAATGCATGTTGTTCGATGTCAAACGGACATACTGACATATTTTTTGTTATCAGTTTGGTTAATTTTCAATACCAGAAACTTGTACTGTATTGACATTAATCCAAGAAATTAAACTTTTTTTTAATTTTTTAAGCAGTGCTGACTTTATTCGGTTACGGTATTGCAAGCATGGAATGTTTGGATTGTTTACATACAAAAGCTGTACGAATTATGACTTATGTACTCTTTATTAATTTAGCAATGCAAAAAAAGACAAATTTAAATCAATAGCGCTTTTTTTATCCCTCTCATACATGCTGCTACATTTTTCCTGTTAGAGATGAAATTAGCTCTTGCTAATGTATACAAAAAAAAAATGTCTTCTAGAAGCACTCTTGGTAGCAGGTTGGCACTAAATAAGCGAACTCTTATGGCAATGAAGTTTTATTGTTGGTTTACCTTTTAGTGTGAGATATATCGAAAGCTGATTCTTAATCCCTAAAATATCATTGTTTTTTGTTGTTTATGAAATGCTGAAAGAATTACATTTAATGGTGATTGCTATGGAGCCATAAACACAAAATTTTTTGAACAACAATTGAATGCCCCATATGAAGTAGCTATGATTTAATTAATTCGGTACAAAATACCACACAGCACTCACCACAATTGATTTATTAAAATATACTTTTGGCCTCCATGATCATGTCATTGAATATATCCAAATCATTTTTTGTAGAGCTAGAAACCATAGACTTAAGTTCTTTGCCGAAGAGTCACAGACGACTGATTCTTTAGAAGATAGAATTCATCTCCTTTTATTCAGCAGTTTGGATAACTCATAAACCAGCCAGGGTGGAAATCATTTTTTTAATAATAATGGCAAAGAATTATTTATGACATTTAATACCTCTTATGTGCCTTATCTTAACTTTAAGTTCTATAAGGTGCGTTTTCTTTACAGAGGTATAGAACTTTCAAATGGAATAAGACAAATACGAATTTTTTAACTGATTTAAAATTTAATTATTAGTTTCTTTGAACTTTTATAATAATATATAATAGTTTTTTAAGCTTAAGGTCCTCTGATCAAATAATATAAAATAAAACAAAAAGATTTTTTATTATTGAAAGGACGTTAAGCTTAGAAAACTATTATATAGATTTAAAATTTACTTTATTCGAAATATAATAAATTTAAACAAAAGTTAGCTTCATCGCTAAACAAAATTCACTTATGAAAACCGGAATCAATGGCAATCGTTTTTTGGGCCCATTCAGTGAATCTACGGCTTGCTATAAATGCGACAGTTTATTCATGTTGAAATGCCAAACCAAAATAAACATAAATCATATCATAAAAAAGTGTTGCCAACTTAAAGGTTCTTATTAAAATTTAGTTTTTTGACCAATATAATGTTGGTTAGGTTAGGTTATTGCAACTGAGTTTTGAAGCTTTGAATTGTCTTTATCATCTTCTTTTGTATTCATGGTTTTCTGTATTTTCTGTTGTATGCATATTCAAAAAAATTTATTTTGTTTTTATTGCATATCCATACTACCATGTTCCTGCACACAGTAAACAGATTCAATGTGGCAATCAAATTGTTTACCAATAGAGTTGTTTGGTTCTTGGAAACAAATTATTGCTTTGAGGCAAACAAATATTTCTGATATTTTAATACCTCACCCGGGTCCAGGCGATATCGGGGGGCTTCAAAAAGTTGATTTCAACATACACACGGACAGACTGACAGAGCTTTATCGACTCCCCTGTTCATAAGCTTTCAGAAAATATACCCTTTATGGGGTCGGAAATGAAAATTGTAGAAATTTCACACGGAATGGCAAACCTATATATACCCTTTTGCACTGTGTGAAGGGTATAAAAATACACTTTTACCTAATTTTATTGTAACTATAAAAAAGCGATGCATTCGATACCGATATAGCGGCAATACTTCAGGTTTTTTAAGATATTGTTATCGGCGATATTTTTATTGTTGATTTAGAAACGATTACTTTTTCAATGAATAAACATTAACAGTAGTTTAACTGTTGAAACTTGCCACAAGTAGAAAGATCTTAACTCGTATTTTTACGAAACTGAGTTTTTCAGTAATTTATATTAATACATCCCTACACTAAGGAAAAAAGATTGGTAGGAAAACGGTAAAAACAATAAAAATAGTGTTGCAAATATTAAAATTTTGTAAAAGGAACCGATATTATATATTTGTAAACGAAAAAACACAACAGTGTTAGAAATTTATTGCTCAGGACAATTAAATTAGTTCTTCCAACCAATTAGCCTTTTTAAAAAGATTTGTATTCAGTTCGCTTTTCTCACAACCGAATTTAATTATCTTTATTAGGGTTCACTACTAAATATTAATATACATAACAAAAATTCCCATATGTCAATGTTTTATTTTAAATAAAAATGCAATTTTTGTAATTGCAAGTAATTATTGATTACCTGTGTTATTTCAATTCGATTACAGTAAAGATATTATAAAAGTTTAGCTATATTTGGTGTTTACAAACGAAAAACAGTTGTATGTAAAAATAAATTGTTACAAACATTAAAATCAAATACTATTTTCAAACACATTTGATTTTTCTGTCAATTGTAAAAAATTTACATAAATTAAAACACAAAATCAATATTTTTATTAAGAAAAAAAATTTAAAAATAAATAAATTAAAAAAACTAACTATTATATTGTGGTACGAAAACAAATCTACAAGTGACTCTCTTAAAGGTAATATATCGATTATTTATTTATATTATATGTATATTTATTTTTTTTTATGCATTTCAGTACGCGAAATAAATTTTCGAACGCAGAAATTTGCAAGCTACATATTACTTACGTTATGAATGGTGCTGTTACGGGGTTGCAAAATGGTTTGAATACAGTCACGACTACGAAGAATATCAACAGTTTGTCCTTATAATATTTGATATTTCCTAGTTTTATTTTTATATTAAATATACATACATATATGCATGTAAATATGTATATACATAGTATGTACATAAGTATGTACATATGTATATAATTGTAGATATTTGTTTATTTGTATTTATGACTTTATTGAATTATATTACAAAAATATGAAAAAATAAAATAACTAAAAAAAAAAACATGTTTAATATCTTATTTTCCTGAAATGAATGAAGATTTAATAATTATGATCGATTATTCTTTTACTAACACTAATTCAAAATTACATATACACAAAACATATACAGTTTTTTTTTTAATTTCTATAATCCTAACCAATAAAATCTTCTAACACAACTAAAATTCGAATGTTGCAATCAAATCTATCATGCAAAGAAACAAAATTTTTAGTTATTGTAAACGAATTGTAAGATAGTACGTGGAACCGAATGAATTCGATTGGCAACAAATTCGGTTGCCACAACGAAACTGTTTTCTGTGTGTACACAAAAAACTAATGCAATAGTATGAAAAATAACTGTTTTATACACAATTGTACAAAAAGAAGTTTTATTATGATTATGCAGTTTCTGTTACGTTTTTACCTTCTCCTCTAAAAAGTTACAGTAAGTTGAGTTAGGGCCTTTCTACTTTTGACCATCGATATATTGCTTTGACTGACTGTTTTACCCATATTTATATCACATAAAAGAAAATTGTTTAGCCCTAGGATAATTTATAAACACGCTAGATATATACTTTTAGCGATACTCGTAAAAAATGTTGGACAATTTGATCACTGTGATGCTATTCACCCATTTTTAATGATCCGAAAATCGTTAAATTTGTCGACACTTGTTATTGTTTGCACTAAAGATTTTGCGATTCAGTACATACTTTTTAACTATACTTGACAATTGTTATATTAAAGTGGCATCTTCTTCATAAAAGTATCATCACTAACATCCCTCGCACAGATAGTCGCGCCATAGCCGAGACTTAAAAAATTGGTTTTTGAGTCGGGTATAAAGTTAAATTTTTTGTCGATAAAAAAAAAACAACAACAAAGTTTATATTAGATAAGAATAACAACTGTCGTTAAAAAATGTTACCGAATACCGAAATCGATAAAATTGTTGTTAACTTTTTTAACTATACGATTATCGTAAAAAAAAGTTAGTGAATCGCACTACTGGGAAAAAATATTTGAAAAAATATGTAACTTCTCATAGCTCTGTTTATTTCCTCTTGTTTTGGTTGATTGAAAAATGTATACATATAATTTGTGGTATTTTTAGTTTTCTTGCAATCGTGTCTTAGTTACAAGAAAAGTAAAATTTAAATTTAAAAAATAAATATAAGTTACCTTATTCTGTAAAATGAAACAAATAAGTTAGTAAAGGTTGAGAAATAAATAATACTATTATTTATTTGGTGGTTGGTTTTAAGCTGAATTATATGCATTTATACCTTTTACCCAATTTTTTGCTGATGATCTGGCAAAAGCATCAGCTAGAACACTAATAAATAAAATTGACAAATTTCGGTAGCATATTCAGAATAATTTGGCAAATTTAAAAAAATATGATTTTTTCGAACTTTTTATTTTAAATGTATTGTAAATCATTTCGATTCCTATTTTCCTATTATTTAACTTCCTGCAAAATTTTTATATTAAATAAAATGTTGCAGATTTTGTTTGGCTTTAGGTCATAAAAATTTAATTTTCTTGTTTTATTTTTAAAGAAAAGATTTTACATTTCTTTATTTATTTTATTCCAATATTTCGACCTACTTCGTGAGTGCTGATGATGATATCGTAGCCGTTTTCGAAAATGCATTCTACTCAGCTAATATCGGAATAATTTTTTTAATATTTTTTAGTATTCTTAAATGACTACAGTTTATTTTAAAAGTGTTTTACAATGTTTAATTGGAAAATGAAGTTAAGCCAAAAAAAAAAAATGATTTCCAATAAATTCAAATAAGTACTAGATTTACAAAAAAAGTAAGTAAATAGTAAAAAGAAGTCTTTCAAAGTTTATAACTTATTTTAAAAGTATACTCAAGCATTTTTTAATTTTTACGGACTTTCATTTTGATGTATTTGAATATAAAACTGTATAAGTTAAATCTTGTAATTATCCATCAAGGCATTAATTCCTGAAATTATGGAAACATATTTACGAGTGCACATGAGGCGGATGCTTTTACATTTTGTTCAGAAATCATAACCCAGCCAACACGATGGCTTACTTCTTAATTAATAATTAAGAGTACTATATTCGGCTATGCCGAATCTTTTATAGCACAACAATTTATTATTTTGTTATTAACAGTAATCGCTATCTTTGTCTAACTTCGATATGCTAGTAAAATATTTTCGTAAATTTAGTTTTTTTAATGAAAGTGGGCGTTAAAGTAGGCATGTCAATAAAGTTTCTGCTAATAAACACAACTTAGATATTTCAAGATAGTCCTTTATTCTTCCAAAAACTTTGTTCCAAGAGAAAATATATGAATTTGAGATAAAGCGGGAGGTGGGCGTGTCACATTTATTTTCCGTTAGTACAAAGCCATTGACCAAAAAACAATGCTTGAAAAATTTCAGAATCAAACATCTAATTCTGTCAGTTTTATTACGTTTTAAATTTTGAATATACCGGAAAATACACTGTGCGGTATAAATTTTCGTACATTTTGATCTATAACTCCTTTCTTATTGCATGGATTTAAGCATTTTTTAGGGAAAACTATTTTTTTACTCAGTAAATATACGTTCGAAATTTCACGGCTCTACGTTAAGGCGTTTAGACATAATTGCATGTTATTTGGTGTTGAAAGGACATGGTTTTTTTGACCTATTCTTGCATTATGAGCTATAACTCTCTTCCTAATATTCCGATTTGGCCCATTTTCAATACAAAACAAACCTTGTGTATAAGAAATATTTGAGCTCCCTAGCTTTTTCTATTCGACCTCTATCGTGATTTTGACAGACGGACAGGCATAGTTAAATCATCATAAAATAAAACCCCGATTCCGCCAATATATACTTTATGGGGTCTCAAATGGTTATTTCGATGTGTAACAAGCGGAATGACAAAATGAATATACCCCCACCATTGTTTTTGGTGGCGGGTATAATAATCTTGATACGATCATCCGTCGTGGAACTGTTTTGTAATTGAAATTTTTTTTTTTACAAAAAATGTGTAATTTTGTTGACTAGTGTACTGCATCTTATTATACATTTACTTAAAGTTGCAAATGATCAGTTAAATAAAAAGATGATGATCGATGTTTTCTTTCCAATATAAACACATTTACCAACCAGATCAAAAGTGTTCGAATTTTTAAATAATAACTTATTTTTCAAACAAATAATAAAAGAATTAACATAAAATTAACAATTGAAAAGAAAACAGAAGTACTTACGCATACACATTTATAAAACTGTAATAATAAATTCATAACCACAACCAAAAGGGTGTGAATATTTGTATGTATGTGTGTTAGTTCTTGTACTTTAATATTTATAACTAGGCCCATTACAGCAATAACAGCAACAGCGATCAACAACTTACTGACTGATTAACTGACATTTTTCTCTCTGTCTATTTGTAAATATATGATATGACGACTGTCTGACACACATTGTAATTCTGAGTATGTAAAGAATTTATGACTCTATTATATAAACTCAGGCTTAAGTAAATTTATAAATAATAAAAAATAAATTGTTAAAATGTGCTATGTAAACAACAACAATAACCATCATAAAATTACTGATATAATAAATGTTGTTTGCGATGGATGTTTTAAACAAAGAATACTAAGAGATGTTGAGGAAGAAGAAGAAGAAGAAAAAACCTTAATATATAATGACCCAAATTACAAAGTTAAAAGATTTTTTACTCTTTCCGTTTGTGTGTGTTTTATTTAAATTTGGCAAACAACATATTGTGTATCTGAAATTATACGGCTACGGACGAGCAACTACTAGATGTTTGAAGCTTTGAATGAATATTTTAAAAGTTGGGTGGCAAAGACATGATTTGTTGACTTAACATTTTAACACATTTTGACGAAAACAAAAAAAAAAAAAATAATAATTTGAGGTGACCACAATTATCACCACCATCAAGATTATTTTTTAGCATTAGCAGAAGAATTTTAAGAAAATAGAAGAAGAAAGCACAATTTTATAAAATTTGCTTTCAAGGAAAATATTAAAATACTTCATGTATGCAGGCAGTAAATCATTTATTTGCAATTTTAAATAAATAAAAAAAAAAATAAAATAAAAATAAGACTTAAAAGTTTTGGTAATTCATCACAAAGTCTTTTATTATTTATTAAATAGTATGATTGAAAAAAAAAATTATTTCTTTGGAATCTACTTGACTGTTCGCGCACGAAGAACTTCCTCGTTTAATATCACAAACAAACTATTGAGTACGTAATGTTTTTAATTGAATAATGTTGTAAGAATTGCAGTGTAAGTTTTACAATTCAGTTGGCCTCATATACCTTCTCTGCTGTCATCTTTAGTTACCCACAAATTGTATAAAATCTTTTGAAAAGAAAAAAAAAAATTTTTTTCAACTTTTGTCCCACTAACAAATCGGACTACACATATTGGCACAGGGTTATTTTCATTAAAAGTATTCCACGACAAAAATTGTTAAATTCTAACAACACTCGCTTAAAGACGTACAACAAAAATGTTACACAAACACGACACATCATCGTTGTCGTGTCCAGTAAGAGGGCTACACTCAAAATGCCTATGGAACAAGAATTATAAATGATTTTTATGTTTTTTCTTTTTCTCTTTGTTGTTTAATTGTCATACAAGTTCAAAATTTACATATTACAATGTTTGTTCTTTATTTGCGCTGTATGTGTTAAGGTTTTTTTTTTCGTTCAGCTTGAACTTCTGTGAGTTGACCAGGGGCCGAGTGGCAAAGAAAAAGTGGAACTTTTTACTAATTCCATTTAGCAGAATCTAAAGTCATGTTATCGATTTTAGAAAAAATAAACAAAAAAGAGTGCTATATTTAGCCACATCGATTTATATATACTCTACACTTCTACAGGGTGTTTCAAAAGTTACAAAGTAAAGCGAAGGTCCATGATATTAAATATATAAAACTTATTAATGAAGTTAAGATTTCCATTTTCATTGCTTTTTTTTCAGTTTCGGAAGGAAACACCTCCAAGATTTCTGCATCAAGCTCAAAAACTTTTAATAGAGGTTTAAAGATTCTGTAGAAAATTAGGCTGCTCTGCAAGTTTGTCTAGTTTTCTATACCAAGTATATGTTGTTAGATTTATTAGAACCAAAAGTTTTAATTTTTAGATTCTGCATTTAAAATTAGTATATTATCCTACTGTTCCAGTAATGTATTATATACCTATCTTGTAACTCAGATAATAAGAGATGAACCATTTTATACTTCTCAATCCCTTTCACTTGTTACTATAATAATGGGGATTTAATTTTTCTACAATATCCTTCTCATTAATATAATTTATGTACGTACATATGTATATAAGTTTTATCATCTTTATAATGATTTTATCCGCTTTAAAAACGTGCCATCGTAAAATTTTAATTTAAGTTAATGTATGTATGAATAATAAAAAAAGAATACAAAATTTTTGTTGTTTGAGGCGGGATTCGAACCTAGGCTTATTCAGTTTGAATGTATTGTAAAGAAACGAGGTGGTCTTGGTTTTTTCCTAATACCCCATTTGTTTATGAAACGATTTTTCCAATTTTTAATACCCATCTGCTCTCGCATATTTCCAATATTCTAATATCACATACGGGTCTAAGCAATATCGGGCAGATTAAAAAAAATGATTTCAACATGCACACGGACATGCGGATATTACTTATTCGGCCTAGTCATAAACTCTCAAATAATATATACTTTATGGGGTCGCAAACAAATATATATCGTCGTTGCTCTAACAAATTCAGTTATGTGTTTTTTACTGAGTTTTCAGGAGAACAAAACAGCATTTTCTTTTGTTATTTTACAATATATAAATATGTATATCCTTAAACGGTTTTGTGAATTAAGGAACGACCAATAACGGTTCAAAATAAAGCATAAGTCTTATTTTTATGTCACATATCCGATTTCCTCAGAGCAGTTACGACATACCCGTACACTCTCTGTGAACGATATAAAACAGTCTATATTTCTACGCAATTTTTTGCAGGTATCCTTGAAATTTGGTGTCACTAGCATATCAAAAACTTAGTTAGGAGTTTAAGGAACTTGATAAATATAAAAAATACTAGCCAAACCCGGCGCGCGTTGCTACGCCCCTTAATGAATCACTTTGCATTCTGAATTTGTATTGAATATCAAGTGCAAAAACCTCAAAATTATAATTTTTTTTATGGGCGTGGCCCTGCCCACTTTTCTAATAACGAAATTGTAAAGTCATAACAGCTCAATAAGTGTGCAAAGTTTCAGAAAAATCGGTCCAGTGCAAGTACCTCAAAATGATAACTTTTTTTTTATGGGCGTGGCACTGCCCACTTTTCTAATCACGAAATTGTAAAGTCATGATAGCTTAGTGTGTGTGCAAAGTTTTAGAAAAATCGGTCCAGTGCAAGTACCTCAAACTTATAACTATTTTTTATGGGCGTGGCCCTGCCCACTTTTCTAATCACGAAATTATAAAGTCATGATAGCCCAATATGTGTGCAAAGTTTCAGAAAAATCCGTCCAGCGCAAGTACCTTAAAATTAAAATTTTTTTATGGGCGTGGCCCCGCCCACTTTTTTAATCACGAAATTATTTTGTCATGAGAGCTCGATATGTGTGCAAAGTTTCAGAAAAATCGGTCATGTGAAAGTAGTTTAAAATAATAACTAATTTTTCATGGGCGTGGCACCGCCCACTTTTTTACGCCCATAAACACTTCCTGATATGTGTACAACAACTTACCAAGGTTTGA
Source organism: Phyto melanocephala (assembly GCA_941918925.1). Classification (NCBI taxonomy): domain Eukaryota; kingdom Metazoa; phylum Arthropoda; class Insecta; order Diptera; family Rhinophoridae; genus Phyto; species Phyto melanocephala. Next base: position 132,077,493 of record OW799233.1, on the reverse strand, counting down.
GCCCGATCGGTTTTACAGTTTCGGAGTCTATAGCTAACACACACACACACACAGAGTTTTACTTTTATATATATAGATTTTCCACATAATTTTTGACTATAACTTAACCGGTTAGTGACTGATTTGTTTAAAATTTGCTACGAATAGCCCAAAAGTAAAAGACTAAAAATTTTCTTTCTTCAAAATCTTAAACTTTGCTAATTTTATATTTATATACATTATATGTAAATAGTAAATGTGAAGGAAAGCATAAACAATGCAGGGCTGAGCATTGCACCCTTCAATATTGTCTAGTTTCGTCCATGTACTTACATCAATTTTATGCAAATTGTAAAATCTATATAGATATCAAACATCTACAGAATTTTTACAACAAGCAAGCAAAAAAAAAAAACAAGCTGTGCCGAATTTTTGATACCCACCACCAATTTTGTGTACTTTTATAGCACAAAATGTATTATTTTGTTATTAACAGTAATCGCTATGAAATAGTCTCTTTATACTCAAATATGTTTTAGGGTTGCAAAATGAGAACATCAAAATTGTACCAAGAAGCTCATAAAATTGTACTTTTTCGACCCCAATTTTATTTAAAAAATTTTTTTTAATTTTTTTTGTTTTAAATAAAAGCCAGAAAAAAAACATAAAATAACATAAATTCATTTTTGTAATATTAAAATAACCATTTGTACTTAATAATTCATTTATACTTTATAAGTATTTCTTAAAAAAAAAGAAACTGCATTAAGATATATGTACACATACATATGTACATATTTAAACATAAAATAAATTACATAAAAAGTCTAAAAGTTGTTTGAAAATAAACAGGTGAATGCAAACAATTAATCACAAAGAAATGATAGCAACAATGAGTAGCAAGAATGAGTCGTAAATCAATCAAGACGATAAACTAGGGAAATTCTATAAAAAACATAAACTGAGAAAGTTAGTAAATTGTACTAAATGCATAATTGGTGTACCATTGTACTTTTGAGGCTTAAATTGTACCACAAATAGTACAATTGTATCAACTTTTGCAACCCTGATCTAAACCTATTATTTAAACACGGCGATGTCATTGGAGGCATGTACTTGCCACAGTCGCTTACAAATAGGAACTCATTATGCTCGCTTACAAATAGGGACTCCTATAAGTACTCATTACAATCACTTAAATTAAATAAGTACTTACTTTTTTTTTAGCAATAAATAATGATTTTTATAACCTAAATAACCCATTAGTATTATGAACTTACAGAAGTCCATCGGTTCCTTTAAGGACGAAAATTCGGTTAGATTATAAGAGATAAGTTAATTTCAAATCAGTGATAATTTATAAGTCATAACTTGTTTTATGAAATGCTTTGCCGCTGTTTTCAAAACAATTATAACTTATGCATGTTAAACTAAATGAGAATTATAAAAAGTTATGTATTTAAATGGCTTCTAAAAAAATTTCTCAATAAGAAATTGTATTGCGAGTGTATCAAAGCAAATATCTGAAAAAAGCACTTACGTATCACATTATAAATCCAGTCATTACTTAAATATTTCTTAGTAAGACAGACGATATGTAATAGTCATTGAAAAGTATATTGTTTAGTAAGACCAAGTCATTACCTAGTTTTTGCTGGGATGTTGTTTCTCTACGGAAACTTAAGAGTATAATTTAGTACTCAGAGGTAGTTAAAAAAATATTATTAGCTTTGTGAGGGCATGTTACTTTCTATTTTTAAAATTATAATTCACTAGCCAAACCCGGCGCGCGTTGCTACGCCCCTTAATGAATCGAAATGCATTCTGAATTTTAATTAAATATCAAGTGCAAAAACCTACAAATTATAATTTTTTTGTGGGCGTGGCATTGCCCACTTTTCTAATTACGAAATTGTAAAATCATAACAGCTCAATATGTGTGCAAAGTTTCAGAAGAATCGGACCAGTGCAAGTACCTCAAAATTAAAATTTTTTTTATGGGCGTGGCCCTTCCCACTTTTCTAATCACGAAATTGTAAAGTCATAACAGCTCAATATGTGTGCAAAGTTTCAGAATAATCGGTCAAGTGCAAGTACCTTAAAATGATACCTTTTTTTATAGGCGTGGCACTGCCCACTTTTCTAATCACGAAATTATTAAGTCATGACAGTTCAATATGTGTGCAAAGTTTCAGAAAAATCGGTCTGGTGTAAGTACCTCAAAATTGTAGCCTTTTTTTATGGGCGTAGCCCCGCCCACTTTTTTAATCACAAAATTATAAAGTCACGACAGCTTAATATGTGTGCAAAGTTTCAGAAAAATCGGTGCAGTGCAAGTACCTCAAAATTAAAACTTTTTTAGGGGCGTGGCCCCGCCCACTTTTCTTATCACGAAATTATTTAGTCATGACAGCTCGATATGTGTGCAAAGTTTCAGAAAAATCGGTCAAGTGCAAGTAGCTAAAACTGATAACTAATTTTTTATGGGCGTGGCCCGCCCACTTTTTTTCATCCATAAACACTCCCCGGTATGTGTACAACAACTTACCAGATTTTGAGCCCGATCGGTTTTGCAGTTTCAGAGTCTATAGCTAACACACACACACACACACACACACACACACAGAGTTTCACTTTTATATATATAGATAGAAGATTGCAAAATACTTTTTTTTAAAGCGCGCTTCTCGTTTTTATTTTCTGTCATAAATAAATTTAACAAATTGCTATATATGCGAAATTTCATCATCTAATATACTTACATATATAATTCTGTTGGTTTCATGAGCCTTTAAATTTTATTAACAGTAAATTATTTGAGAAGTGGGCGTTGAAATAGGCGTGTCAAAGTAATTTTTGATAATAAATTCTACTTTTATATTTCAATATATAGTCCTGAATTCTTCCAAAATCTTTGTTTAAAGAGAAAATATATGAATTTGAGATTAAGCGTTATATAAGAGGTGGGTGTTAAAGTAGGCGTGTCGCCTTAATTTTCCATTATTACAAGTCTTTTGCTCAAAAAGCTAATCATCTAGTCAAATTTTATCAGTTTTATTACGTTTTAAGTTTTAAATATACCAAAAAGGACGCTTTACGGTATAAATGTTTGTACGTTTTAATCGTTAACTCCTTTCGTTGTGTAAAAAACTTTCAGGACTAGTTATTGTTTTTACTCAGAAAATATACAAATAAAATTTCATTGCTGTACCTCAATGCGTTAGACACAATCGGATTTTATTCGATGTAGGAAGGACATTGTTTTTTGACCTACTCTAGCATTACGAGCTTTAAATCTCTTTCTAGTATAGCGATTTAGCCCATTTTCAATAATAAATGAACCTTGTGTATAAGAAATATTCTGAAGAAATTTTAGCCCCCAAACTTGTTCGACTTTAGCTCTATTGTGCTTTTAACAGACGGATAGACGGGCGGACATAGCTAGATCGTTCTAAAATAAAACCAGGACTCAGAAAATATATACTTTATTTTTTTAAAAAATATATATATTCAATGTGTTACAAACGGTGTGGCAAAATAAATATACCCGCACACCATTTTTTGGTGGTGGGTTTGTATTCCAAATATCAAGTTGTTGTGTTTACAAAGCAAAATCAAAAAAAAAAAATGTTTTAAATAAATAAAAATCTATAATATTTAAATTGGATTGTAATTGAAAATTCGTATATTCTAGTTTTATACAAAAATTTTCTGTAAATCGAAAATTTAACAAAAATAAACAGATAAATAACATTTTTTACCGATCACATTTAATCATTGATTTAGTTTAATATTAATAGATCATATCATCAATATCAATATCATATTCTTAAATTAAATCATTAAAATCTCATTGTCTAAGATGTGTTAAATAGATTAATTACTAAATAAAAATACATTTAAATATATTTTACAAATAAAGAAAGTATGTCCCCATGTTGTATCTACACTTAGAACAATGGTTCCTATTTTTAACATAAGTTTAGAGAATTAAAAAATATTTAATCGAACATAAAAATAGGAAAGAGTACTATTTGGTTTCTTCTAGCTGTGTAACTTCAATCATTAGTCCCAGTTTGCCAACATAATTTACGAATAAAGAACTCATTGTTAGTTTTCCAATTTGTTCTAAAATGTTTGTTGCTTCACTCCCCACACACCCTTCCAATACTTTGGAAATAAGTGTTCAAAGCAGTTAATAGCCGTATGAAAAAATATTTTAAGCTGCTGTAGTCATGTGAAGGACTTTATGTTTTCGACTTTTAAACAATGTCGCCACATCTTATTAGTGTGTTGCTGTCTTCTCTTTCCCTCCCTATATGCTAATATATATGTATGTACATTGTGGTTTTTAGAGTTGAATGTGTACCAGCAACATCTAATAAAAACTTATCAAAGTTTGAATAATGCAGATTGTGCAGGCATAAATATTTCTGTTTTACTATTTGACATGTTTTCGTTTGTTTACATTACCGTTGCTGTTATTTATTTACCTGCTGCATTATTGAATCTCCATGTATAACTTTTTATTTGATTTGATTCTTTACATTGCGTAAAGGTGTCACTTTTAGCACCCGCCTGGTATTTATAGTAATTTAAGAATTATTTTCTTTTAAAGTTCTACTTGTCGTTGTTGTTGGTGTTATTTATGTGGCATCAACACACCTTATGTATAAAGCTTAACATCTAGCAGAATAGTTAAAATTTCTGCAATTCACGTTAAGAAAAACTATCGCGGTTACGACATGATCCCGACGTTCATATAATATTCTCTTTAACAATATGTAATTATGGAAGGCAAGAAAAAATTATTTTTATTTTGTTTTATCATTTGTTTATACTGTCGTGATATTCTAGCATTTGTCTGAATTTTATCACTTAATCTTTACTTTTCATAAAAACTTTGATATGACTTTCAAACTTATTATGTCAAAAATAGTTCGACGGCTTTGCAATAATAACATCCAAGTTTATGTTCTTCAGTCTGTATATCGCATGTTTTATTTCCTTCAGGATGATATGACACTGTTGAACGGTTTCTTCTTCCGAGTTCCGTAGCTTTAGATTAAACTCCTGGTAAGGAGAACTTATGGTGGGGTAAGTACTTTTATTCTCAGTGGCAAACGCGTCAATTCCCTCGTGTTTAGATAGGGGTGCTTAGGTAAAACCATCTCCCCTGTGTATCGAGTTCGGCGTTTTCCTTGTCAGCTTAATCACAGTCTTACTCTTCTCGATCTCTACTGATAAGGGTTTTCGGTTGTTTTCTAGCTGTTTGCGAAAAGCGCCTTAAAAGCTATTCTCTGTATATATTCGTATATCTATAAGTGTATTTGACATTTCGATGCTGATTGGATCCCATCTGAAAGTCGTTGTCTATATCGGTTTATGCAGTTTCCCTCATTGTGATTCCGAGGTTGTGTTTGCATGCAGTAACGTTGTTGCGAGGGTTGACACAAGGCCTTATGAGCACTTGTGTTTAGAGCTAGATCGGGTGTTAATTAGGATGTCGCACAGTGGGATTTTTTGTGTCATAAGTAATGTTTTCGACACATAAAATTAAAAAATGTAATGATGCAGTTTTGTAAAAAAATTATTCAGTATGAAGAATCCATAATTGTATACCAAAAAACGTTTATTTGTCTTTGAAATAAAGTCACATGTAAATTTTGGTCCAAAATATTGAAAACTGTTTACGCACTTCTATAGTGTTTGTACGTAAGATAATTTTATTGCTCTGATTTAAATAGAGAGTTTTTTTTTCAAATATAGTCTTTTCTGCATATTTAAAAAAAATATAAAGTTCGCTCATATGGTTTAAAAGATATGATAGAATAAAATTTGTTCTATAATGTGAAGTGATTGCAAACTTCCTTGGAAGCAAAAAGGGTGCTCGGTCGTGCTAGGTGCTCCTTGAAAATGAAAGGTAAGACCCTATACTATCAATTAAAAAAATAAATAATTAATAATCTTTCATAAAATCCTAAAAATTGTCTCCAAATTAATGAAATTTTTAATTTCATTTTTAATTTTCATTTAATTAGTTTTGGTAAGGAAACAAAAAGTTGTGGGAAAAAAGATAATATGGGGTATATGGGCAGTGAGCGGTGGGAGTTAATTGAGATAATAAAGGCTCTGTGCCAAACTTTAAAAACTTTGGGCCAAACATAAATTTTGGGTTCTATGGGCAGTATGTGAACAAAGCAATCAATCTATGATTTTTTTTAATAAAATTTTTTTCAGATGTTCTTCTTTTTTTTTTTAATAAATTTTATCTTAAAAGTTTGACAAACGGAAAAAAAATGTTGGAAAATTTTTAAAATATTTAAGAACAAATAAAAATGAAGGATTAAATTTTAAAGATATTGGCATAAAAAATTCTAATCAAAAAGGTTTGTAAAAAGTAAAAACAATATCGGTTGCGAGTTGTAGAATTGTTGTCAAGCATATAGTTTAGTTATGATGGTACAATTTATGGTTATATCTACAGAGCTTCGTTTCGGAATATCAATGTGTAGTCAGCACTAAGAAATCATGGTTGCAAGAACTAAGGCATTTGATTGGCAAAGAATTTAATTTCCTATAATTGATTGTACAATCAATAAAACTATTAGGAAAAGAATAAGAACAATAACTAATAATGATTTGCTTTAGAAAAGAGCAAAAAATATCCATTTCATTGGTGTTCATAATGTGATTATTGCTTAATGCTTAAATTTAACATAATTATGATAAATTGCAACCATTTTATGCTTCAATTATAATCGTACAATTTAATCATGGTATTATAGCAGAGGAAACACGGTGGACCACATAGGTGTCCGATTGGATTGGAGGTGCCTTTTACCTTCCGACACCCCCTTTCCTACCCATCTATCACTCTGCTCACAGATATGATAAACACAACCATGTTGTTTTTAATGTAAAAATTAGTGCAAAAAAAATAAGTTGTTACTCAGAAAATTTAGAAGACAAGCGTCATATAAATGTTTATTTAATAGATGCTCAGTTTTTAAGATGTTTTTTAATATTAAAAGAAAATTGTCGTATTAACCTAAATAAAAATATTTCCATTAGACAATTTTTAATTGATGTAAGTTCATTAGGCAAAAGTTTTTTTGTTTTGTTTTAGAATGAAGCGTAAGTATAAATTTTTACTTATAGTGACAAGTGTGAATCACTGTCCGTTGGTATGACCTATTAATAACAGTTTTTTTTTTAACCACCGTGGAATGATTAAGCAAAGTTAGTATGAAAAGTAGATTCGTTGTAATTTCTTACTGGTATTTACAAAGTAAAAATTCAGTGTCTAATGACGAACGAAATTCAATATCATGTGGCGCTTCTGATTGGAATAAGATTAAACTTTTGTGACAAAGTACATAGTTTTAAAAGATATGCGCAGTGGGTTTTAACAAATACACATGTATTTGCCTAAGATTTATAAATGGTGTTTTTAGGAGGTGCAGAATTTTAAACGGAACAAAACACCGACGAATTTTTTGAATTTACTTCATGTTTACTTTGTTCCAAAAATTAAAAAATAAAATATTTTGTTCTTCTTCTTTAGCTAAAGAGATCACTTTTTGTTTTTTATAAAAAATTATTTATTATCACCAATATTTCGCTACTAAAAAATATACACAAAACACAAATTCAAAACAACTACAGATTGAAAAAAATATTTTGAAGAAAAAGACGGGAAATTTTTTTTTGTCAATATTAGACTACTGTTTTTAGATCTTATTAACTAAAAATTAATAATTTTGGTCAACGTTTGAAGTATCTGTCTACTAGTTAATTCGCTGTGTAACATATTTCTGCGTCTGTAATTATTTTCTTTGTTTAAAATTAAAGTATTTTTGAAATCATTTACTGTTTTTTGTTTCAATGTAGTGTTCCTGAGTTTTTGATCAGATATATGTCCTGCAATTCTAGTCTTAAATTTATTTTTTGTTGTTCCTACACAAGCCTTGTCAAAACTTTCAGTATCATTACTATTACATTGTATTTTATAAACTAAATAAGACATTTCAAATTTATCTATTTTATATTTTGTGTTACTAAATGGCCTACTTAACGAGTTATATATTTTGTGGCACATTATATATTTTTTGTTGTCGCAAATGTTTGAGTTATTCAATCTTTCAGATAAAAGACGAAGAGCGGATTATAACATTTATAGATGACTGTATTCTAACCAACTTATCCTTAATAGTTGTGTGCCTAGTTACGTTTCTTCCTTTTGAATTTGTTATAGTAACTACTATTATTCATCCTTATTGTTGATAACTCTGATGAATGTGGAGACAAAGTATATATACAAATAAAAGGTCTCTCAATAAGTTCTTCACTTTCTCCAATTATGTTGTTATGGAGAAATTATTAGATTTTTGTATTGAGAAATTAAATGTTAAGCCAAAGATATTTTCAAAATATATTGACGATTTGTTTTGTATTATCGCAAATTATTCAACTGATAATATTTTGGACACTTAAACCATTTAGCCCGAAAAAGCTACCCATTGTTTGGCAGCGAAATGATGGTGTTAATAAAAATTTGTTTATAAAAAACAAAAAGTGATCTCAAGCTTAAGCTCAAGAAAAAGAACAAAATATTAATTAAAAGATCAAGAAATTAAGACGATATTAAAAAAAAATTATAATTTAAATATGACTTCTGGCATATGAGCGCCACGGGTAGCTCGGACATAGTCAAATTTAAAAAAAGCGAAAAAGTACTGGGTGCCCACAATATTTTAAATCTCACCTCGTATCATAGTCACTAATTTCGAAATTCTAGCTTCAAAAACGTAGAAAATACAAAAAACGTACCATAAAAAGTAACTTTTTTGTTTTCCGTATCAATGTACAAGTCGACGTTTAAAATATTTAAATATCTATTTGACAATAAAATGATATACACGATTTAAAGTGAATAAATTGTAAAAGGTATAGAGTTTAGGTATAGAGTTTGATTAGTATTTGCTAGGGCAGAAGGATCTTGATCTTGAACTTGATAATTGCCCTTTTTTTTTTGTAAATTGTTCTCTTATTTATCCTAACTAAAGCTAATTTTACAAGACTATATCTTATTCATTCCAATGCGAAGTAAGACCTACTTACATCAAGCAATTCATTTTCATTGGTCAAGACCTTACTCAATATTTCACTCATTTTACTTCGTTAATGAGTTCACTTGAAAATCTATAATTAATAAATTTTCTTTCTATTACTTTTGTGAAATAATATCTCTTGATCAACTTCAAGTGTCTTGACCCTTATCATTTAGTTTAATTGCGGTTTCTGTTGTAAGAATGCCGCTTCGTAAGTGTGTCATACTTTGCTTTTTATATTAAGGGTTTTACATTACAAATAATCCACTTATGAAAGTTTTTAAAAAACATTTTGCAAACCTTATGCAATTCAATATTAATTTTAATTTTCGGTTTTTCTTTATTATATTTTCGGTTACTATTTTTAGTGTGTCATTTGTGTTTTGACAAACTTCCCCCTTTTTGGTACCTTTCTAGTTCCTCAAAAAGTATCCGAAATTTTTACCCCTTATACATGCGAATATGAAATACGTGCTTATATCTAATTAATATTTTTTTGCGGATTAACAAATACAATTAAAATTTTTTTCCTAGCTTCTTGTGTGTAGAAGTTACTTGGGAAACCAAAAATGTTCCACGTTACTCTTTAATGTACAAACTAACTGACCCGGCAAACGTTGTTCTGCCATATAAATTATTTCTAGGATATATTTTTTTAGTTCAATAAAAATAACTAGCTAACTATAAGTGTGTGGCGATGTACTTATAATCGAAAGCGTTGTAGACAATGAAAGTGTTCTTTATTTGGGTTATTAAATTCTTCTTTATTAAAGTAACGAATATATTTTAAATTATAATTCTTGATAGCTATCTAAAATTTCATCGAATTTGTCACGTTATTTAGGTGAGGTATAAATTGCCCCTTGGGGTGAGTCACCCTAAATATTTAGAAGTATAAAAAAAAGATGTTGACTGATTCTCAAACGTTTATTTCGGCATTGGCTGGACTATAAATTGTGTACAACTTGAAGAATAATACTAAAAACTATATCAATGTAAGTACATAATTGAAAAAAGAACTGGGCGTGAAAGTAGGCGTGGTAAAAACAAGTATTCTATTAATCATACCAGAGTCTTGGTTTTATTATGTGACAATTTCAAGAAGATCGGTTCAGTAGTCGGGACTACATGAGGGGGCGTGAAAAAAGTCGTGGAAAATTGAGGGGTATGAAAAACAGATGTTGACTGATTCTCAGACCTATCCGATATGGAAAAAAATTTAATGAAAATCGGTCGAGTCATTTCGGAGGAGTTTAATCACAAACACCGTGACACGAGAATTTTATATATTAGGTATAGATTACAATTGTATAAGTATAAGAGCGAAATTTTGAAAGGCTTCAACTATTTAATTAGGTTAGGGAGGCTTAAATGCCGTTGAAGCGCATGAGTTGGGTGAAAGTGGGCGATAGGCTACATTACACGCTTATAGCGGATGGATCCATGCACGATGAGTGCATGGAGAATGACATCAGTATCTTTACTGATGGGTCCTTTATGGACGGAACGGCAGGTGCTGGTGTGTACTCATCTGAGTTGAACCTATTCTGCACCCTAGATCTATCAGGCAGAAATGTTGGAATGTCGAATGCATGGGAAGAGAATTCTTATTGCATTTGACAACCAGTCGGTTATAAAACGTATGCAGCGGAAAGATGTGAACTCCTCTTTGGTGCTTGAGTGTTTTCTAAAGTTCAATAGGTGCGCCTCTACAAATGAGGTAACGCTTATTTGGGTTAAGGGACACGTGGGCATAGCTGGGAATGAGGCTGCTGGCGAAGAAGGAATCTGAGGCTGTATTATGCGGACCGGAACCCAGAACTGCTCTGAGCAATGGGCTAGAGCAGGCGAAGGTCTTTCAATGGGTGAACTTTATGAACTTGCGAAGGTGAATGGAGGGAATCACGTATAGACAGGCTCGTATGGTGCTCAGGGAGCCACTTGGCAGGGGTTCAGTGAACATACTTGGTTTTAATCGGAGTACGATGGGCTGGATCACTGCGTTGATTACAGGACATGAGAACTTCAAATATCAACTGAAGAGGATGCAGATCATGGATGATGATATTTGTAGAATGTGCCTGGAGGATGCCGAGATGGCAGCGCATGTAGTATGCGAGTGTCTGGCGTTGGCGAGCAGAAGATTGAGTATCACAGACAAGCACACATTAAGTGTGAGTGCGATGGGGGACCTTAGTCTGAAGGAAATGCTAGCGATTAGGACTGTGCGATGAGGATTGTCGACAATCACCAGCCGGCAGTGTGAAATCGTTTTCCTAGTCCAGAGAAAACGCCGGTTGTGGCGCGGAACTCAGTGATTGAAGGGATACTGATCGGTGGACACAAAATCACTGAGGAGCGAAGGGGGCCGAAAAGGGACCCGTGATAGTAGTTGTCTGCTTCGATATTTCCCCTACATGTGTATACGTATTTAGTTTGTTTTGTTTCAATTAGTTTGTGATTATTAGAATTAGTGTTGTTAGGAAAAAAGAGGTAAGTATAGGTATTTCATCTCCAATAAAAAAAAAATAAATCGGTTTAAAAGGATATTTAGGAGAAATTTAAACAAAATTATGATATAATAACAACACTTGTATTACTTTTACAGTTCGTACTATATAATAAAATTTTTAGTTTGTTTCTTTTTTCAACACGTGCTCCATTTTGATCAACCCTAAACGATTAGCTGTCGAAATTCTTGAAAAGTGAAATTATAATACATTGCAATATCTAGAAAACTAACTTTCTAACGACTGTTGAATGCGTAGGTAAAATAGAAACTTCTAAATATATATGTTAATGCAATACTATAAAACCCAGTAACGATTAAAATATTCAAAAAGTCAATCAATATGAAAAGCTGATGGTATTCGGTAGCACTTATTCTAGTTCTTCAATCGCTTTTCTAATATCTAGGTGAACTAAAAAGGTATTAATTAATGCATATAAGCAAAAGGTTAACTACGAGAACCGTTCATATACATATAAAAAAAGGTATTCACATTAATATTATAATTAAACTGTTAAAATATTTTGATGAAAGTTTATGGACGCATAGAAATTTGAAAAGCGCTTGTTCATAATAGACGAGTGTGTTGCTTAAGTCTTTCGTTTGATAAAATTGTTAAAATTTTAAGTTTAATGTTGTTTCTCTCAGTAGTTTTTAAATTCATAACCTAGAAAATACACCACTAGTGCATCTGTCTTCAGTCTTATATATTTACTGTACCATCAAAAGTATTGAGACTTTACCACAGTTATAATGAAAGACATATTTTGTTAAAAAATAGACGCTTTTTTATTATTAGAAAGCCTAGTACTAGGGTAACGTTCGCAGAAAAGAAGTAAAACAACTCAATCTGAATGATGATAGTATTCACTAAAATAGAATTCAAAACTTCTCAACCAGGTTTATGCTAATTTATGTTTATAAAAATTATACACAAATGTGTCATAGCTTCAAAAGAAAAAAAAAAATCGCTGAATGAGATTTCAAGATAAAAATAAAAATAGAATTTGGTTTCAAATTGATTAAAGAAACGAAACAAAACAAATAAAAAGTTATAAATTTAAGAACAACTAATATAAATTTTTTTGTCTAATTTTATTGTTTTTTTTTTCACTGATTTAGATGCAAATTGATTATTAATTTTTTGAAAATAACAAGAAGAAAACATTTTTGATCAATGAAATAAGAGGGGGGTTATTGAACTATTTTTTGAAGCAATTTTCATTTTACTAACATCTTAGTTTAAGCTTAACAATATAAACACCTGATTCAAAGCGCCAGCGGTACAATGTAAGTTTGCCTATAGAAACTATCTGGCATCCATTATAGGGTTTTTTGATTTTGATTTTTTTTTTCGTTTTAAATTAAAGTTATTCTTTATGAAACAGTTAATTGTCTTTTATGGCTTTTAAGTAAAGTCTGTGCTATTTTTATGAGACTAGTTTGAATTATTTGAAATTTTGATTTTCATTTCGGTAAAATGGGCATATTCTTTTATAGAACATATCTTAACTAAAATATGTACCGGGTGTGGGCCAAAAGCTACGATGGAGTTTAACATTTTTTTTTCAATTTATATAAATAACACTTGAAGAATAAATAGTGGAGAAATTCACCACTCAACAAAGCTCCAGACTAATAGAATTTTATTATTCAAATGAGGAATCAATTATCTAAATGCAAAGAGTATATCGTTGTCGAAAACTAATATCATAATTTCAGCCTCTAAAGCAATGATTCGTTGTTTGGTTCATGACTATCACTAATTTGGCACCATTAGAAATTTGGCTCGAACCGGTAGATCACGTTTGATTCGCAAAATATTCAGCATATAAAGCAAAGTTTTGACGACAAACTGACACGTCTACCAGAAGACATTCTGGTCAGCTAAGAATGGCTTGTGCGTCACTATGGTGCATTTAAAAAAAACTTTACTTTACTGTTATTCCCACATAAGGTAAAACTGGTGCATGAATAAAAATTCTTAGACCATCTGAAACTTCTAAATTTTGCAGTTTAATTTCAACAGTTGGCCAGAAATAAGATCAGCTTTAATTAAACTTATTCTACTTTAAATGTCTTTGTATTAAGCAGAACTGTAGGTACTGTGGTTTTGCGAATCCAAGAAGCATTTACCAATGCTAACTGCTCCCTATTAGTTATACAGTATAGTGTGGCATTACATTTTTGTTTAGTCTTATTCCTTCGAAAATGAAAATGGTAGTGCTGTAACCGTAAATAGACCGCACTCTGTTTTATGACAGAACCTTTTCTTTAAAGCAGATCGGAGATATGGTTTCCGTTGAATGAAGCCAATGTGCAGACTGTCTGCCCAAGACTGTGATGGCTAGAATTTTGTTTGTGCCAATTTACCCATAATAACCTCTGGAATTACACACATTTTTGTTTGGCTGTAAAGACAAAGTACTTTTAAATTTTTGTGTTTATAATTTATTTTAAAATATTTTTTTTATTATTTAGCATTGATTTTTTTATTTGATAGTTTTCAAGTTATAAAAATTTTCTTCATTCGAAAGATTAATTTTCAATTAAACATTAGTGTTTTTTTTTTTTCAAATAATTTACTGCTGGTTGTGGTCTGTATTTTTTTTAAAGAAAAAGGAAACGGACTATAGAAAACGGTCTAAGGTCGAAAGCTAAATTAAATGTGGTTTAATTTTATTCAAGGATTATTAGGTAAGGATGTTTTAAATAATGATTAACGTCGATCAGATTTATGTGGGTGTAGGAATTGTGCGACCATTCCCTTCCAGTGTGTCTTTGTGGGTAATAATAGTTTATTTTTGGGTCAAAACTGTTTGATCCAGGAAAGATAACAATTGAAAATATTGCTTTTATATATGCTTTTGGACTTAATACTGAAGGATCACTGAACATTATCGCTGTAGTAAAGGAACTTCATTTTGGTTGCTTATGTTTTTATGGTTGTCAATTCAAAGAGTATTCAATCGTTAACTCGGGTATAACGTCAACTTGTGCATACGAATTGTGTGCTATTGTGTGATCTTGTATGTTGTATGTTAGTGAAATCTGACTCCTTATATTTTTTTTATTCATAATTTCGTGTGGTCAAGGACCGCTCTATGTAGCATCCGTTCCCAAACACAATGACACAATGCGACTTAAAATTTTTAGAGCAAATAATTTTCAGAAAGTTTGAAATCAAGTTGCCAGTGTACGCCAAATTTGTCAGCCCCGACTATTTTGTTGGCAGTTCATTTTAAGAAGCGAATATAAACAAGCCCAAACAATCTTTGAACTCAATATTGTTGCAGAAATTCGAGCGCTATTGCTATAAATTTAGAATGTTGTATAACGATCCCCTTATTACAAAGTTGAAAACGGGTGTCATTTAAGTGACATTATTTTTCATACTTATTGTTAAAAAACTTTTCCATTTGGTACAATTTATTTTTATAATAAAAAAAAAAATTAAAAACTTATTACATTATTAAACCTAATGGTGACTTTTGGCCCAGCCTGTAGTAAAGATGGCACGAAAAATGTAACAAAACAAAATATCTTAAACTAAAATAATTTTTATTGAATTCATTATAACTTTGGAAATGGATTTATGTATTTTAAAGACCCATGTTAACCATAACGTATTGCATAAATCAAAACTGTTTAAAATATTCTGTATTCAACAATGTTAAGTGGAATTTGCACAAAAACTACTCGACAATATCAAATTTAAAAAACGTTTAAGTTGTGTTGAAATATTGTACACTACGAGCTATTTAAAAATGCATTAAAATGTGTGCTGTGTAAAATTACGGCCTACTTAACATTATGCATATGTGTTAGTGTTTCTTATTATTTTTGTTTTAGGAATTTGTTATTTTGCTTTTGACATTAGACACATTCTAGATGATGATGTGGTATAAGAAATGTTAATTTTACTTTTATAAATAAAAAGGTATAATTTTGATTTTAAAATTTGGTTAAGGATAGAATAAAAAGTCTAATTTATGCGACCTTCACTTTAAGAGAAAGTTGTTTCTCTCTTTTTAAAACAATTAAATTAAAATGAAGTTGATTACAAAGTTGCCGAACATATGTTAGATAAATAAGAAAGCAACTGTTTTGTATCTAAATCTAACAACTTTATTGTGGATTATGGCAACGGTATGTGATTTTGTTGCTCTTTGGATTTTCAGTGTAAAGTGACATGTAACACTGCAATGTCAACACTGGTCGATAAAGTATACTTTCTCCTTAGAATAGACTAAGAATATAACAACGATTTAAAATCATTAAAAGAAAAATGTGTTTTGTAAATTAAGTTCATTTAATGGTTGTTAATTTGGCTCAATGAGATCGTCAAAAAACAAAATTGCCGAATTTGGTGTGAAAAGCAGTTAGAAACAGTTTAAGAAATGTCAATGCGGTCGGCGTTCATTCTTAGTAACAATAAAAATTCAACGTTATTTTGAGTGGGGCAAGATATCGGCAAACGATAATCTATTTATGAAGAAATTGGACTGGTATGACATGTGTTTTTAACCAGAACATTCCACATGCTATACGGCACGGAATGTCATGAACAAATTGAGGGGTAAGTTTGGTAAGCTATTAATCTCACGGGTTGGAGTAGCCTACTGGCCGCCAATATTTTGCACTTTGACCCCACTAGACTATATTTCACTATACATAAAGTCTCTCATGTACAGATACAAGCCAGTCACAATTCCAGCCCTGGAAGATGACACTGCAGCTGCCAATGGTGCGATGCCAAACAGAATGCTGGAAGAAGTATACCAAAATTACAGCTCACTGATGGCGGAGATGCGGACAACCTTTGCATAAAATAGTCTTTGAAAAGTAAATGACAGGCATTCATTTATCATCCCTAACAACTATAGGTATTTTATTCACTTTTAAATTTTTTTTTGAATTTTGCAAACCCAAATGGTAAAACGTCACTCGCTATAGGTTAGCAGAAATATTTGCGATATACAACAGTTCTGAACTAAAAAAATATAACAACAATTTCCTCTTTTATTTAATTTTAATTTATTTATCGTATTTTTAAGTCCGATAGAACTTACAAATTGTTTAACTGTTAAATTATCTTGGATAGATTAATGCATTATATAAATTTACTTTATAAATCTGTTCTCGATTCGACTCGATTTTTTATTGCAAAATTAGTGTATAACGATGAGGTTTGTAATAAATAAAATTGCCGCATATGGAATGAGACAAATTTACAATACGATATTGTCATCACCGGACCTTATTTCTTCGAAGGCGAAGTCAGTAATCAGATTATGATCAATAATTTTTTGTTTAAAAATGTAATGTAAAATGTTTTTTAAAATCAAAATATGGCAACCTGTTGATTTAAAGGATTGGGTCTGTTAAATAGAATTCAGAGTAGTGTCATTTGGTACATCTCGATTATTTTCGTTGCGGTCACACAAAGCCAGTGATTTTTGCCGACTAATCAACAACAATTAACGAAATGCAGGGAACATTAATCGTACTATTCGTGGCATACAGTGAGTAATGCTTGAAGAAGTTGTCAAATTAGACTCCCAGAAATGTTTCGTGCGTGTACGTGTTAATACCATGTATTTTGTTTATCCTTCACCTACCCTTTCCCCAAAGAATCACTATTTTAAATTGATACAAACACCCATAATATTCTGAGATATGAGCAAACAAACCACGACAGCCTCTGTTTTTTTCGTATTATTCTCATAGAAATTTTCAGCCTCAGAATAATTTATATGACATGAGTGCTACTATTTATAGATTCGCAATAAATTTTGGACAAATCGGCCATTAATCGACAAAGTTATAGGCAAATATATTTTCTTAAATATATCAAGTTACTAAAGCTTCTTAGAAATTTTTGGACACGTCTTAAAAACTATTATTGAAAAAAAAAACTGTCAAATCGGTTTTAGAACTAACTGAGATATAAGCATAATCATACTACTACTGCCATGTTTTTCCTAAATTTTATAAACGAAAATCGAATTTTTCAGTTTCTGTACAACAAAGAGGAGCTGACATGGGTATCAAAAGGGAAAGCTTGACCAACAGAATATTATAAACAATAAAGAAGTTCAGAATGCATGCTAGCCTCCATTAGAAAATAGCGTACAATAACTTTATATTCATTTGTGTCAAATATAGTGAAAAAAATGCACTTACTTTAATATTGGTATTAAATGAAAAGGCTTGACCAGTAGAATAAAGTAAAATATAAAAAAAAAAAATATGAAAGAGTTAAAATTCAAGATAGCGGCCTATGTACATGATGGCGAAGGATATTATCTGATTTGACACGGTCGAATATAGTATTCTTACTTTTTTTTATTTTTTTAATTTAGTTTATTTCTAGCATTGTTTTGTGTGGTGACTTATAGTGACCTTAACAAACGAACCCTCAAAAATACAGATTTCTAAGATATTTTAATAACAATTCTGAATTAGTTCAAACTAGATCCTAATGAATATTTTAAGTATTTACTTAATATTGGCACCCAAGTGGAATTCTGAGCGTTGGTGCATTCAAAACGTATTTATATATTTAATGGAAAATATTTTTAAAGGACACTTTTATCCTGTTATCCTGGGAAAAAATATGATTTTATCTGTTTCCAAAGCTGACAGAAAAATTTTATTTTTACTAATGTGCTTTTTTTACGTTCACGATAAACATCCTATATTTCAACTCTTCGTGTTCGTACAATAAATTTATAAATAAAAAGTAAAGTAAATAAATTGGTTTGTATTTTGTTCAAAATATTTCACAATATTTTCACTTATAACTGCCTCAGAAAATTTAATTCTAAGCATCATTCGAATATTATTGTTTAAAGTGTGAATATTTATAATTTGTTTTGGCCAAATTTTCTATAACTTATCGATTTTATTGTTAATTTATTTATTTTTTTTCTTTTTATTTAATTAACTGTAGTCTTTTTAATAGTGATGTTAAAATTGTGTTAAATTACAAAGATCCTAAATCAAATTAATGTAAATAGTATTCTATATGATAAACACTATCATTTATTGAATAATTTATATTTAAAATTGAAAAAAAACAAACAAACTTAAGATTTCTACACACAAAAGGCCGGTACATTTTCGTAGAACTTAACATTTGGTTAGTTTTTAACATTTTTTAAATCAATTTTAAAGCCTATAAATTAGATAATACAAAGGTTTTAAGCTTTTTCATTATTAAAAATATTTTTTTTATTTTATACACATTACTTTGATTTATGTTGAATGTATGCTAATAACATTATTTAACGTATATTATCAGTATTAACATTTAAATTTTATTCATATTTTAATGTTAAATATTATGTTATTTACATTGTTCTTTTTTGATGTTTTGGTTTTGGTAAGAGAATTTTTATTGGTTATATTTAAATATGTTTAAAGCGAAAATTTTCTTGAATTTGTGTAATAGGTTATTATTATCTCATGCATTACATAGCAGTAGGGTGATCGATTATTCGACATTTTTAAGAAACCGGTTTTCAAATAGTTTGAAATTTAAAATTTAAAAAAAAAAACCGGTTGCTTTTTTAAAAATTTAGAAAAAACCAGTTAACCGGTCGAATACATAAAATATAATATTTTTTTATACCCATGACAGAGATACATATATAGTTATAAACTAGTTTAATTGCATTTTAAGTTGACACACATTCAATGGCGTTATTATAAAATTTCGTTATTTAAACTAAAGATGTTAAAGAACAGACATTTTTCACCTAAAAGTGACCGAAAAGTTAAGATTATGCTTCAATTACCTTTAACTTTCAAGGTTATGTTTATAAATTTAAAAATGTCATTGTTTTTCTACATAAAACAAAATATGTAAATAAAGCATTTAAGATTTATTTAGTTTTGTAAATGAAATGTATAAATTTACATTGTTGCCACTAAATTTTTAAGAACAAAATTAATTTGTTAAAAGTAATCGGTATTTGCTCTGGTACTGCCATATACAAAAAACAAACTTTGTTACAAGGAGGTTGTAATTATAAAAAATATTAAAAAGTCACTTTACTGCTCACGGTAGTCAAAGCTACCTTTTATTTACAATAACTTTATAGGCAAGTTGTAATAATGACCCTTTGTGTGCCGAACTATTTTAGTATACAAGTCATATGTTATCAGAGATATTAGTTAAGCTATGGGTAGTTTTTATTACAAGTCGCTAGATTTCGTAGAAGCAAAATATTATGAAATTCGAAAATGAGATCAAAAAGTATTGCAAAGTACAATAACTTGGTCAAAAAACTTAACTGAATATCAAATTATAAGAGCAACAACCTATAAAATATCTGCTCTCCATTTAAAACAAATAATATTTAAGCCTTCTTATTTTTCTTATTTTACATTTGAAATAACAAATAAATTTCCTACAATATTATGGAAGAGTATTTAATAAATTTTCTGATTTTTGAAAATTTTTTTTTATCATAAATATAGTATGGTACGTTTGCTTACAAAGATAAATGAACACAAAACTAAAAATGAAAAAAACCGGTTTATGTGAGTAAAAAAATCGGCGTATTCGACATTTGAAAAATTAACATTTTGAAAAAACCGCCAGCTGAAAGAGTAAAAAACCGGGTTTTCCACCGGTTGCAAAACCGAATCGATCATAGCAGAAGGTGGTCGTTAAGCGCTTATGTCACTTGCTTTTTTCTGTCTTTTCTTAATCTAGTTTTGAAGGAGTAAAAAAGGTAATATTAGAGAGAGAGAGACAAGTAAGTATGCATGTTTTCTGTATTTTTTTTGTTTATTTTTAATGTTGCCTCTTCTTATTAGCCTTATTTTGTAATTTGATAAAGCTAAATCTCTATCGCTATAACTCTAAAAAAATCTATTTAGAGATCTTTGGCTTCAAATGGAAATCTCTAATGTGTATTGCTCAATTTGGCAACGTTTTAAAATGAAATTCGCGGCAATTAAAAGTAAAATTGTTATCGCTAAAATTCTCAAATTTTGTAGTCTCTGAAACAAATAAATAAGCGATTTGATCGCCAAAAAAATTTAATTTTTGCAACATATATTTTGGGGTGCTAATATGTGAGTATATCTTTATTTAATGATTTTTTTTTGTGAAAAGTTTATTTATTTTTGCAAGAAAATGGAAGAAACAACAAAAAGGATTCTAAATTAACTATGATTATTTGATTTATTGGACGTCACCGGTAAAGCTCACTCATACCTTTTTGTATTTTATTTGTTAAAAAAAATATATAAAAAATCTTAGGCAATATTTTACGCTTTAAAACGGTATAAATCAAAGAATTTAATAATGATTTTCTTTTTATACCCTTCACACAAAAGTGAAAAAGGGTATACATATAAAGATACTTTAATACATAGGTTTGTCATTCCGTGTGAAATTTCTAAAATTTTCATTTCCGACCCCATAAAGTATATATTTTCTGAAAGCTTATGAATAGGGGAGTCGATTAAGCTCTGTCAGTCTGTCCGTGTGTATGTTGACATCAACGACATCGCTTGGACCCGGGTGAGGTATTTAAATATCAGAAATATTCGGGAGTAGATCGGTATTGAAAATCAGAAACATCGGTACATAAACAACTGAGATATGAGCAGAAACCCACGACCACCTCGATTTTTTTTTCACAAAAACAACATTACAAAAACATACATACATACATACATACATACGTGTATACTGGCTAGAGTAGACGTGGCATCGAATCCCAGCTGAGCCAAAAAAATTTATTTTCTATTTTTTAAAATTTTTTTTTTAATTTTTTTTATTATTTTTTATTTTTTATTTAATATATTATTTATATTTTCAATTTTTTTTAATTTTTTTTTTAATTTTTTTTTTAATTTTTTTTTTAATTTTTTTTTATTTTTTTTTTTAACATACATACGTAACTTTTTAATTTTACCATGGGATGTTTTTATATATGTATGTTTTTGATATGTATGTACGTATTTCATATGGGATGAATGGTAATACAAACTACTGTTATTGCATGACTACACGTTGTGAAGGGTATATAAGATTCGGTATGGCCGAATATAGCACTTTTTTAGTTTTTTTTTAGTATTTTTTTACCTTTTTTTATTAATTTTTATATTTATGTTTTATTTATTTTTTAACATACACACATAAACTAAATTTATAATTTTACAAAGGGATGTTTTTATAAATGTATGTTTTTTTAAGTACGTACAGCAACACGATCAGAAAAATCGTTGTGTAGAACAAATTAACACAACTGATTATGTGTTTTTCGAATATTTTTGCCATAAAAATTACTATTTTTCATAGATAATTTGGCTCTAGATACATTCGTTAAAAATATTAGACTAATCGACAAAGTCATGGCTAAAATTAAGCCATGCTTAAGACATTATATATAATACATGTAGTAGTCCTGAAAATTATCACTGAAAAAAATTTACGAATCGGTTTGAAGCTAACTGGGACGTTAACACCAAAATACAGTTGGTTCGACGTTTTTCCTAAAATTTACAAATAAAATTTCTATTTTATTTCAAAAATTTTCAAATGCATAATGTAAATTAATTTTTATAATTCTGTTTGCATTTAAATTTCTGAAATACAATTGCAAATATCCGAAATACAATTGGAAATGGTGTGGACAACGGAGAGAGACAGTGTGGTAGCAATGGCGTTGAACAGGAAAATATCATACAATAAAAATATATTTCAAATCCATGATAGTCGCTACTACAAAATGGCGTACAACAAATTTATATTTTAGTAAAATCTAGTGTTCAAAATAGTACCGCTTTGAAACCCTTAATATTGATATAAATTGAAAGAGATTGACATGAAATGACTATGAAAAAGTATAAAACCCAAGATGGCGTCTGATGGTAATTTTTTTAACCAAAATCGTTGTTAAATGTAGGCTTAAATTGTTACAAGAAATTGACTTGCCTTTTAATATATTTATAATATATATAAGATCGTGATCTTATGCAAAAGGGAAATGGACCACCTGAACTATAGACTGCAAGCCTCCTTGACATTAAAGTCTCTCTTATATACTTATTGCCATGAATTATATAGTACATGGAAATTTTTTTATTAAAAAAATTCTCACTAATAAAATTTGCGAAAACTTTCCTCAAAAATATGGTAAAAAAAAAAATAATAAAGAAATTGCAATAATGTTTTTTTAATTGAGCCATTAACTATGCCATTTCAGTCATTGCTCTTTAATAAAAACAAAAATATTTTTATTTAATTTTTATTTTTTCACTTTTTATATCCATAAAGTTTTTGCGAAAATTTCTTATAACAATAAAAAAAAATGTAACATGTTTAAACATGTTTTTGAGAAGTTGCTGGCTAGCATAAATTTTATGTCTTAAAGTTGTTTAGTTGTGTTTCTAAAATAAAATAAAAAAAAAAATTGCAAAAATTTAATTCTTATTTTTCTTTATTAATATTTTTTTGCAAAGTTTATTAATAATTATATTAAAAGTTTCATAAATTTGCAAACAAAAAGAAATGGAATTTTATATAAACATTGTTTTTTATAGTTTCTGTTTTACTTTCACTAAAGCAACACTTTCATTTATAACAGAAATGTAATTGTTTGCTGTTTCGGCTTGTTTTTGCAAGATAAAAATTAAGAACAAATTTCAGACAAATTAATTTAGTGATATTTGCAAAAATAATGTTGGCTTGTCTGTAGGATAATAAACTGAACCACAGTCTTTCAAGTGAAAAATGAAGAGTCTGTAAGAGCTCTTATTGTTTTATTAGGTGAAAGTCTTAAAGTTAACAATTTTATCCGTTGTTAATTAATGCTTGGAAGACGCGTTAAAAAATTCTTGCTCATTATTATTAAATCAACATAAACTACACTGGCAAACAAAATCATAATTTAACATCGCGGTGTTTAAGCCATTCGAAATTTTTTATTAATCGTTTTTGCAGATTGTAGGCAAAATTAATGAGAAAAAGCTTTTTAGTTCGCAAGTTTTACCAAACCACGAATAAACTACCGTTTTTGTTAAAATTCGTTTTATCTTTTTCATTAAACGAAGAATCAACTTTTTTGTAAAACGTGTCGAATTTTTTATAATAATTTAACATTGACTATTTTTAAGAATTATTAAAAAGTTATTACACAATTAGATTTTTAGAAAGTTGCAGTGAGTGGATACTTAAATATTTTCTGACAGCTTATTTTATATATTTTTTTATTTCTTTGTCCTTACAGACTAAAGAAAAACACAATTATAATATTAAATAATAGTTTTTTTTACAAATTCTTTACTTCCATTACCTACGGTCTACACTAGCCATTGATTTGTTCGAACAACGAACAATTTTTTGTGCGCACATGAATTTGCCTGGTGTGGACCGATGTCTGATAGTAAAAGGCATTTTAAATATGCAAAAAAGAGACGACACATACAAATATCAACAAAATACTCTTTATACATTTTTTCCATATAAGAGAACATGAATAATTTTTCGACAGTTGCTCTGCTGACGTTTTGTTCAAGTCTGAACAAATCGATGGCTCGTCAAGACGTCAAGAAGAGGTTAAGCATTAGCATAGTTGGATCTATAGTATTTTAAGTTAATACGATGGAAGTTTCGAGTTAGTCTGGTTGGAACATTAAAAGATAATTTACTTAGCAGGAGTTCAGAATTGAATTAGGCCCAGCACAAATGAAAAATCAACATTGAACGACGTTTTTTTGAAGTTGTTAATTTTATAGGACAGAGTCAGCTTCATATGAAGGTAGTTAAAATGAATTCCATTTATTTTGCACGGACTCGATACTATCAATCTATATATATATAAAAGTGAAACTCTGTCTGTGTGTTAGCTATAGACTCCGAAAGTGTAAAACCGATCGGACTCAAACTTTGGCAAGTTGTTGTACACATTCTAGGGAGTGTTTATGGGTGGAAAAAAGTTTGGGGGTGGGGGGGTTGTTTACGCCCATAAAAATTAGTTATCAGTTTTAGCTACTTGCACTGGACCGATTTTTCTGAAACTTTGCACACATATTGAACTGTAATGACTAAATAATTTCGTGATTGGAAAAGTGGGCAGGGCCTCGCCCATAAAAAAAGTTAAAATTTTGAGGTACTTTCACTGGACCGATTTTTCTGAAACCTTGCACAAATATTGAGGTGTCATGACTATACAGTTTTGTGAATAAAAAAGTGGGCAGTGCCACGCCCATTTAAAAAAAGGTATAATTTTTAGCTTTTTGCTTTTGATATTCAGTTTAAATTCAGAATGCATTTTTATTCATTCAGGGGCGTAGCAACGTGCGCCGGGCTTTTCTAGTATGAATATAATAGTAAGGTTTCCATATAATTTATCGGTATTCTAGAATAGGTCAAATTAGCAA
Organism: Phyto melanocephala; assembly: GCA_941918925.1. NCBI lineage: Eukaryota > Metazoa > Arthropoda > Insecta > Diptera > Rhinophoridae > Phyto > Phyto melanocephala. The sequence goes on along the minus strand of OW799233.1, from coordinate 132,052,485 downwards.
CAAATATGATTGTTTCGTATTATAAGGATCTAAAAATTCTTTGCACCACCTCTTCATAAATCAAATAAAACCAATTGCTTTCTTAACAATTACCGAAACATGGTCGCGAAAATTTAATTGTTGATCCAGCCAAATACCAAGAGCAAGAAAGTTCAAAACTTTATCAAGTTTACACTCATTAATGCAATAAAATAAATCCAATTTCTTAATTTTTGAAAAACGTCATGTGCTTACATTTTTTTAAATTCATCTCCATTAAGTTAACTTCACACCAAATAACCAATTTGTCAATTTCAGACTGAAGAAAAAGTTGAAGATCATTATTTAAAAAACAAAAACCAGCAAACAAAATAGTATAATGGAGGACAAAAATTTTTGTTTTGTCATTAAAAATGCTTTTGGTAACATGCAATGCATTTTATGTTACCAAACATTTAAAACAAAGAAAACATTTTCAATTAAAAGGCATTTTGACCTTTTTCACAAAGAAATAAATAAATTAAAAGAGGAAAAAAGAAAATGTTTTTTCTTGAGCAAAAAAACCTTTATATGCAAAAAATTAAAGAATGGGTTTTGCAAGAAGAACAAAATGAGGAAATTTTGCAAAATAAAAAATTAAAAATGGAGATTTTAAGTCAAATAAGCTTGGAAATCGCTCTGCAAGGCAGACCATTTATGGATGGAATGCTAGCAAAAAATATTTTACAAAAAACTTTTCAAATGTTAAATTATAGAACAGATTTCATAAAGTCAGTTTCCATGTCACACCAAACTGTGGCTAGGCGTATTGCCCAAATAGAAAATTCGGTAGAGTCTTCTATTAAAGAAAAATTGATAAATAGTAAATTTCTTTCGTTTTGTTTAGATGAAAGTACAGATATCAATGATCTTTGTCAACTGGTTGTCTGTGTAAGATGCGTTGATGAAAATTTTAATGTTTTTGAATCAATGTTGACATTGGAACACGTAACTGGAAAGCTTTTGATGGAAGTTGTAAGTGATACACTTTTTTCTATTGTTGATATAAACAAAATTGTCGGTGTGTGCACAGACGGGGCAAATGTAATGGTAGGAAAAAACACAGGTTTAATAGGTAATATAAAAAAAAGTGAAATGGCAATGTTTTGTAATTGTTATCCCTTTTCCCTTCTACATATTGCTGCGAACAAATTTTTTCCGACTTAAAATTTATTTGTTCCAAGCAGAGAAATAAATTAAGTTCTTCAAATTTAAAACATATTTTGTTAATAAGAAATTGTTACGAAACCTTAAATTTGGAAAACTTAATTTATAATGCGTAAATACACTTAATTTTTTAAGTTTTAATTGTAAATTAAAAATTTTATTTAATTTTATTAACTTTTTTTAAACATTATTTCTATTTTGCTTTTAAAAGTAAAATTCATTACATTTGTAATGTTTAGTTTTCTGTTTGCTGGACAATATTATCATATCCAATACAGACGCATTTCATTTATTGAGAGTTTTGGACAGCATTGCTCTAGAAGCACACATAACTGACAAATATTCGGCTTTGAACGAAATCAAGCTTAACGCTATTGTCAAATTATTGAACTGACCTCTTTTAGTAAAGCCTAGGTGACCATTTAAATGCTGTGCTATTCAATACAAAATTCAAGCAAGATCACTGTTTACCAGTGTTATTAATTAATTTTAAAGAATTTACACAAAAAAAAAAAGAACAGTTCAATAAACTCTCTTTAATTTTTAGCAAAGGAGTGTTAAAATATCATTTAATTAAATACTTTTTAAGTATAGGTTTAGTGTTTGATTATTTATAATTTTTGGTTTGTTTTTTTTTTTTTTTCATTTTATTACAGCTGTATGAAAGTTATGACTTGAAAAAATGTTTATAGAGGAAATCGTAAAAATGATAGACAGCAATACAAATTTACTCATTAAATAGTAGATGAAATAACGTTATAAATGTGGTTAAACAAATTCGGTATTTCATCTGATATTTTATAGAATTTCTGCAAAGATTGTGTTTTAGGTGATTCATGATAATTTAAGTTGAAGTTGGGACAATTAGTGATAAATTTAAGCTGCAAAAGAGTTATAAATAAAAAATTTATAAATACTTCTATAGAAATCATCTTTAAGTTTTGCAAACACATAAATTGTTTAATAAGGTATTTAATTTCATATCTCAATATATTGACAACGATTCCAGAGTTTCTTTGATTTTTATACCCTGAACACGAGAGTGTTTAAAACGCATATATAGCTTTGTCATTAGTCATTCCGTTTATTATTTCTACAATATGCATTCTGATTCCCTATATGTTGAGAAGTCACCTTAGCTATTGCCGTTCGTGTGAGTGTTGAAATCAACTTTTTGAAGCCCCCATATATCCCATGGACTAGAGTGTGGTATCAGTTTATAAAAGTTCTTTCTACAATTTTGCTTTTAAATATTAGCAACTAGGACCAATCAGCTGGTAAGATATGAGCAAAACACCGCGAATTGTTTACTCATTAATTTGTTATGGTGTCGTAGACTTCTTGGGCTGGTCGAAATCAAATTTTAGTCACAATAAAAAGAAAAACTTATAAAAAAATTTCTGGTGGCGTTTCGATTTACTTTAAGGGGAATAAATAACATCAATCATGCTTAGGATGCATTTGTTAAATTGCGTTTGTATAAGACAAACCGACGAAGCTTGATCGACAAACAAAACAATTTGATCATTCGGTGTAAGGTATGCCAACGCATTTTTAAAAATACGAAAAAAGAGTGTTTTTTTTTGAAGAGGTATAGATTGGAATGGAATAAAACAAAGATGAGATTTCTAAATTGACATGAAATTGACTTTATTCGAAATATAATATTCTGGCATTATAATTTGAGTATGACTTCTGGCATATGAACGCTACGACTGGCTCGGACATAGCCTAATCTGGAAGTCGAATTTACGATGACTTTTTCCAACGTTTGTGGCATATATCGGCAATAACGCGGTAAATGTTGTCCTCTAAGTGGTCTACCGTTTCCGAGTTATTGGCTCAGACTAGTGACTACACATATCCCAATAGCAAATAGTCTAGCAGTGTTAAATCGCACAATCTTGAAGGTAAATTTACGGGTCTGAAACGTGAAACTATGCGCTTATCAAAAGTTTCCTTCAATAAATCAATTGTGCCACAAGCTGTGTTAAATGTTGTTGAAACCACAGTTCCTGCACAGCATGTTTGTTCAATTAATGAAGAAAAAAGTTAGTAATCATGGCTGTATAATGGTTTATATTGACTGTAACGTTATGCTCGGAATCCTTTTAAAAAAATTTCGGACCAATGATCCATAAAGTACATCAAATATTTTGTTTTTCTGGATGTAAAGGTAGTCTCAACATAGTCTTGAAGATTATCCATATACGGCAGTTTTGTTTATTGACGTATCCATTCAAACAAAAGTGATGGACGATTATGTTGAAGGTAAAATTTACGTAGTTCGCAATACGTATTTCGAACAGAACCATGATATTCAAAATTAATTTTAACAATTTGGAAGCGTTGTTCAATCGATATTCTATTCATGTTGAAATGACAAACGAAACATAAATCACTTGACAGCATTGCCAACTTAAAGTTCTATTCTTCTATAAAAAAAACACCCGGTACTATTGGAAAGCTTGATAAGTGTTTTGATCGTGTATGGTAGCATTAGGGCAAGTTTGAGAAGCACTTATATTAGAAACTACAATATGACCTTTAATATATATTGTTATTTAGGGTTAAATAAAAATCTTTATCCAAAAGCATTTTCTGACCTTGAGCAAAACTAAATTTTATAAGTAATTTTTTAAAAAGAATTATTAAATTTTTAAAAAGAAATGTACGCAAAAGTAACCTTAACACAATTAATTTGCATGACAAGTTCCAGTGTTTGCGTAGAAAAAACCTCGGGATATAATAAAAAAAAGATACATATTTAAATACAAACAAACATTCATGCATACCCTATAAGCAACTCAGCAAACTTTAAGTTAACTTTTTGCAATTAGTGATGGTGGATGCCTGGATTGTATTTAATCGGACTAACTGACAATTTGCAATTTGCAATGTTCTACGGAGTGGTCAATTGTCCGATTCTCGATTAGTTATCAACTAACTAAATTATGAAAAATAAACAAGCAAAAGTACCGTTTTAAGGCACTCAGAACAAAATAAAATAAAAAATTTATATGAATTTAAAATAAACCGTTATATGGGAGGTAGGCGTTAGAGTAGGCGTGTCATCTAAATTTTCCAGCATAACAATGACATTGACTAGAAGAATATATGTAGCAAATTTCATCATCATACCTCTAGTTTTGTTTTTACTCAGGAAATATGTATTCGACATGAATCTACGTTAATACGTTTGGACACAATTCGATTTTATTCGATGTTTGAAGTACATTGTTTTTTTGACCTACTCTTGTATTACGAGCTATAACTACATTCCTAATATTCCGATTTAGCCCATTTTCAATACCAAATAAACCTTGTGTATTAGAAATATTCTGCCAAAATTTGAGCCTCCTAGCTTTTTCGGTCCGACCTCTATCGTGCTTTCAACAGGCGGACGGACATAGCTGGATCGTCATAAAATGAAACCCAGATTCAGAATATATATGCTTTATGGGAATGGCAAAGTTAATATACTCCCACCATTTGTTTGGTGGGGGGTATAAAAAAACACCCTTAGCTATGTTTTAAATAAAGGTTATTTCTGGATTTCTTTGAAAATAGCTTTTACATAGTTGGCTGATAAAAGCTTACTTAAAGTGTTATTTTTGTAGTCGACTACTCTATTGCTTATTGGGTTAAAATATGGTCATATAGGTAAATTTTTTGAAACAATGCAAAAGCATTTAGCAATTAATTTTATTGTATTTGTTTGTATTAAAATCATTGATTCTCTAATTTATGCTAGGTGCACAATTAGGACGATCGACGAATTTCGCCCAACACGACGAATTTTTCGTTAAAAATTCGCTATATAATTTCGTCGTGTGAAGCAAAATAACATCTTTTATAGTTGATAAAATTGTCTAGTGTTTGGGCAAAGAAAGAACAAAATTAAACGAAGAACTTAAATTTTTGTGAAATTCAACAAAATAATAGTAAAAATCTTTTTTACGTATAAGTAAACGTTTGCAAAAAATGTCGTGGGTACGTGCAGTAAACAGTAATAAAAATTTTGTTTTTGTATAACAGCGAAAAGTGTGACCATACGAAAAAATTATCACTTAATAAACTTAAGCATTTGCAAAAACACAAATAAAGACAAAATTTTGTAGTTAACTTTTTTATACAATTATTAAAGTTAAAACAAACTTTATTTACTTAAAAAGTTAAGAAGTAACACCAAATATTATAAAAAACTGGTCACCTTGTACCAATTTGTTCGTCGTTCGCCAGCGTAAGAAATATAAATAAATCTATTGCAAAGTTCGCTGCGTATAGCGAATTTCGACAGACGCCACAATTGTATGCATTCTCATATACAAAAATGTGTTTTTTTTGATGACGAATATTCGCGACGAAAACTTCGTCGTTCGTCCCAATTGTGCGCCTAGCATTATTTAATCATTCATAAACAAGCAAAAAATAAATATCTAAAAAGCTCCATGAAATTTGTAAGTTACAAACTAATTGCTTTTAAATCCCATTGTTTTATTAATGAATTTCATTATTTAAATGAAATTGTAAATTCTAACTAAAAAAAATAATTTAATTGTCTGGTTCTTCTCTTGTTTATTTGACTGTGTAAAAAATTGAATAGTGATGAGTTTATAAATAATTAGATGATTGCAAAGAAAGACCATAAAAAATTAAATAAATATTGTTAATAAATAAATTTAAAAGGTTGTGCAATAAATCACTAAATATTGTCTGTTTATTTCTCTAATTAGAGACAACGTTGTTAGTGAATATTTTGTCATATTACAAAGATTTCATGATTTAATGTTAAACTTTCTATTTCTTAGTAGATAGAAAAGGTAATGCTTAAGTTCAGTTGTAATGTTTTACGCATTGATGAGTCATTCAATGTAGTATTTTCTTAATAATCACTAACTTTTATTTATTATTTAATTATTTACTTATTTATTTATAAGGAAAACTACAGTACAATAAAATATTATTTCATTTAATAGTACTGTGAAGATAAAGGCAAAAACAAAAAATATTTCACAATGATTTGGATGGATAATAAAAATTTAACACTAGAAGCCCGGTACGTGCTTCGCTACGTATCAAAAATCTATTATAAATAGATTGTTTAAGGAGAGTAAAACTACGTTTTTACTTTTTTCCTATTCCTATCCCTCTCAAAGATAAATACTGTTCAAAATAGTACCAAAATTCAGTTTTTACCCCTTAAAACTCAAAATTTCTAAAAAGTACCAGATATCTATCCAATTATTTTTAACCGGCTGTTTGGTCCTTTCTGAATTTTTGTAATATTTTTATTAAGCCTGGAGATGCTGAGTAACCGATTTTACCCTTTTTTACCCGTAAACTGCTCGACGGATTTTGTGTAAACTTCACATAAACCATCTACTAAATAGTCCGAACAAAGCCTAAACATTTGATAAGGATAGGTGAGCCCGTTCTTTAGTTATAAAATTACAACGAAAAGTGGCATTGATTTTTATATATATATATATATATTTAAAAGTTACATAAAAAAATTTATTTAAATAAAGTCATCTATTTCGTTATGTACGTATTTTGTTATTTAACTCAACTTTGTAAATATTGCGCCTTTGAAGTGATTTGCATTGTTTATTATCTGGATTAAAGGTGGGAGTTCGTTCGAAAAACAAATGACATTTACGTAGAAATGTCTTTCAGATTGCTGTTTATGGAATCGATTTGAGTTTATTTTACAGCCTTTTTATGATCTTGGGGAATTCGATACTTATGTAAAGTTAAGTTGGTTATTCAGTGTAGATAATTTTATGTAAATTTATCAGCGTACGGCATTTTAGCAGATTTTCGATAAAAAGATTTGTTCAATTCACAACCTGTCGTATTAGTCGTAGATTGTAGGTTGTTGTAAGAAATTGACGGCGATTGTACTTACTTTTCCAGCTATGAGGTATTCTATAAAGGTCATGACTGACTATCAGATTCAGTCGTTCGATATGTCAAAAATTGTATGTGTGTTCAGCAAGTGTATCACAAATGGACAAAAAATCATATGTGCGACAGATTTTTGACAAGTGTGACCGATTTGATAATCTTTTGGAAATTTTCATAAAATAGTAGTTTCTGTGCGATTAGAGTTGTTTTTTTGTTTTGCATCTTTTTTGTATGACAGTGTGGCATCCAATCACACATTTTGTTGCGATTTTCTCATGTAGGACAGAACTCCATCAGATTTTTATTTGACATAATCGCGCGACTTTGTAGGATAGTCAGTCATGGCCTTAAGCAAGATAAAATTGTAGTTAGTGTTTAAAAAATTAATGAATGAATTTCCAACAAAATATGTACAACTACTACAACGTACAACTACTACGACGTACAACAACTTCGACAGCTTGTGGATTGAGCCATTATTAATTTGATATAAAAACTGAGATATTCTACTATTTTTTGCACGTCGAAAAATATATCTGATAACATTGTTGTAAGCAACCTTAAGTTTGTTTCTGTTCTAATTAAGTCACAACTTGAAAACAATTCAGATCCATACATTAGACTGGGATATCAATTGATGTAAAATACTGAGTCATCCAAAGATTCCTGATGTGCATAGTGTGTACTTTTCCATATATGGCATTTATATGACTTGACCATAAAAGGTTATTATTAATATTTATTTCTAGTTTTTCTGGCACTTGCAGCCAGCTTAATATAGGAACAACCACTGATCACACTGGTCTGCAAAGAAAAAAATGGCCGCCTTTAAACAAAATTATATATAGACTATAGAGATTTTGACGATTAATTGAAGACACCAATACTAATGACATAGAACTTAATAGCTAAAAAGTACGCAAACTGCATTACACAATTTGTGGAAAAGTGAACAAAGTCAACCGATTTTTATAATTTTTTCTTTGCGAAAAATTATAAAAATTTACAATTTTTGACCTTATATTTTTTAAAGACGTTTTTGAAACAAAAATAGCACTCATCAAAACAAATTTATGGCTACTCATTTCGAAATAACTCCCAAATAGTTAAAAATATAAAAATACTTTATTTAATTGACTTGAAGAAAATGTTATTTTTAACCATTTGCTGGTTTTTTCATTAAAATCGTACTAATCATTTTCATGTTATGATGAAATGCATCAACGTAACCACCTTGTTTTGGGCGAAATATGAGGCATGCCTATAAAAACATATCTGAGATCGATAGAAAAAAAAACTAAAAACGGATTTGAATTTAGCACGTAAAAGTCTCTATAGTCCACATATTTTTATTCCAAGGCGATTTTTGTTGCAGACCAATTTTATTGTTGGCATACTAGGCTGTAGATCGTTTATTTTGCTTATCATTAATGCCTTTGATTTTTCCGCAGACAAAGACCATTTCTTGATGTCGATTTAAGGACGTTATCGAATTGTGATTTAATTTATTTAATGTATGCATTCACTAATATTAGATGTCTAGCAGCTAGTAGACTTGTACAACGGGGATACCGAAGTGGTCCTCTTCCATAAAATGTCCACTTTTCGACTCCATTTCTTTTCTCAGTGATTGCAAAGATAGAAAATTTTAGACTATCTATCTAGCAGACTATCGTTTATCTGTGGGTGGCACTCCTTCGACTATACCCGAGTATGCTTAGTGTATTTCCGCCAAGGGGCTCCCTGAGCCCGATACGTGCCTGTCTACAAGTGGCTATCTCTATTTAATTTTACCGATTCGATAATTCCACCCATTGAAAAACCTCTGCCCGACCCATTTCATCTCTTCGCAAGTTTGTCCGTCTATGCCTATATGTCCCTTTACCCATATAAGCGTCACTTAATTCACAGAGACACATCTATTGAGCTTCAGATGACATTCATGCATAAAATCACAGACTGGTAATCAAGTGCGTAACAATCCTTTAACCTTGTACTCGGTACTTCCAGCAGGTGATCAAACTCGTCTAACAATCCCAGCATCTCTGCCTGGTACACGCACCTATTCAGCCAGACTTAAGAAGCAGTACAGGTTCAACTCAATTGAGTGAACACCAGCTCCTGCTCTTCCGACCTTAAGAGAGAAATCTGTAAAAATACTGATTTCTTGGTTGATTATGGATTGAATTTGCTGGTTTTCGATATCGACTCATTCCCGAAATGAAATCACATGTACAACTATGGGGGATTCCAAAAGTTGATACCAACACACTGACAGTCGCTGATATATTTTTTGTTATAAATTATAATACTTCCGAAAACATTTCAAAATTACTAAAAAATAATCCGATTTTAACCGAGTGGAATGCATTTTTGAAAACCACACAAAGAAAAGCAGTATCTGCTGTAAGTACCACAATTGTTGCCAATTGTATAGTTTTTTTGTGATAGTAGAATTTTACGGTTGTATCTACAAAATTTAGTTTCGGAATATACAGGGTGGGCCAAAGCAAACCAAGGGGTGTAAAAGTTTAATAACTCTTTCGTTTATTAATTTTTTTTTATTTTTTCTTTCAGATTATATAGACAACACTTGGAGAATTTATAATGGAGAGGTTTACAACTGAACAGAGAACCAGAACAATAGAATTTTATTATTTAAACCAGAGATCAATTATTTTAACGCAAAGAGCACATCGTCGACATTTTAACGTCAGAATTTCGCACTCTGAAGCAATGATTCGTTGCTTAGTTGATCGTCATCACCAACATGGCAGCGTAACAGATTTGCCTCGAACCGGTAGACCACGTTTAAGTCGCACTGCGGCAAATATTGAACGAGAACAGCAAAGTGTTTACGCAGCACCAGAAACATCTACCAGAAGGCGTTCTGCTCAGCTAGGAATGTCTCGTACGTCACTACGACGTATTTTAAAAAAAGATTTACAGTTATACCCATATAAGGTGCATTTGGTGCAAGAATTAAAACCCGCAGATCATCGACAACGTTTAAATTGTGCAGTTAAATTTCAAGAGTTGGCCAGAAATGAAATCAACTTTATTAAAAATTTGATTATGAGTGATGAAGCTCATTTTCATTTGAATGGCTTTGTTAATAAGCAGAACTGTAGGTTCTGGGGTTCTCAAAATCCAAGAGCCATTCATCAACGCCAATTGCACCCCATCAGGTGTACAGTATGGTGTGGGATCACATATGAAAATGTCATTGGGCCTTACTTCTTCGAGAATGAAGATGGAAGTGCTGTAACCGTAAATGGAGAGCGGTATCGGTTTATGATAGAAAATTTTTTACGCCCTGCTCTTGAAAACAGACCTGGTATGTGGGTTCAGCAGGACGGAGCCACTGCCCATACTGCCCAAGACACAATGACACTTTCAAGACAAATTTTTGGAGGGCGAATAATTTCCAGAAATTTGGAAATTATTTGGCCAGCGCGATCGCCAGATTTGACAGTACCCGACTATTTTCTTTGGGGTTATTTGAAGAGCGAGTGTATGTAAACAAGCCAGAAACAATCCTTGAACTACCGGCAAACATTGTTGCAGAAATTCGAACGCTACAGCCACAAGTTTTGAAAGATGTTACGAAAATGCTCTAAAAAGAGCCCATCAGTGCGAAACTGAAAACGGTGGTCATTTAAGAGACATCATTTTTCATACTTAGTGTAAAAAAATTTCCCTTTTGTATATTATATAATCTGAAAGAAAAAAAAAAAAAAAAAATTAATAAACGAAAAAGTTATTAAACTTTTACACCCCTTGGTTTCTTTTGGCCCACCCTTTACATATGTAGTGAGCCTCGACGACAATTCCTGCTATTTAAATTTTATAACCACAAACAAGAAGGTCGATTGCAAGAACAGAGTCCTTCGATTGCGATGAATCAATGTTGATTTAAATGCACCTATGACTTCGTTTTCAGTAATCCCTTTCGGTATATTCAAGTTTGATTTTGAAAGCTCTAATAATATTATGATTAATTTAAATAAGAAAATGGAAAACGTAACATTTATTTTTAGAAATTTCATTGTTATCAAATGACATTTTCTGCATGTCCATATTCTCTCATATTCTTAATACCTTTTTGTTATTTATTGATCTACAATAAAGTTTTGAAATAAATAAATATTTATAATTATTACGTATAATTATATTTAATTTATTATATATACATTTATGAAATAATCTTTAAGCATTCCAACACTCTTACATGTTCGTCGACTTGTTTAAATGAATCCTGTTTAACGTAGTCTATAAATAGACTGAATATCTTTTTATGTAATCCTCAAGAAACCATTACTCTGGTCTTCCATTAGCAGCATAAATACCAGTTCTTTGCTAAACATATAAATAAATTTCCAGAAGACTCTTAAATTACATCATAATAAAAACAATAACAAAGTGATGCAATTTGTCTAAGAGTTAAGAATCTGTGATCTGTTTAATTTTGTTGCTTATTTAACACCTTAAACAGGTCTTTACTTATGCTTAACTTCTATATGCATTTAAGTTTAAATACATATTTTCATTACGCGTATGAAATTTAAATTGGAAATTTATTTAAAATGGAGTAAGTAGATTAGAAAGATAATCTTTAATATTTTTTTTGCCTTTTTATGAAAAAGAAAAATTTTCAAAAGATTTGCTCCTGTGATTTTAAAATCATACATCTTTGGGGTTTGATGAAAAACGAAGTTTAACGGTAAATTTAATTAAAAAGTAAATAAATCAAATGAAAGCAGCGTTGTCAACTTTAAAATTTCAAAAAGCACCATAACCCAGGAAAAAACGCGTCATTCTCAAAAAAAAAGCACTAAATTTATAATTTGTAAATTATTTTTTTATTTATTAAATAAAATTATACATTTTTATAAATTTCTTTAAAACTAAGACATTTTTAAATGTATATCAGAATAAATAACAAAAAAATTTACAAAAATCAAACAACGAATATCTTTTAGTCAGTCAGTAGAGATTTAAATAGATACATATACATATTTATATGAAAATAAAAATAAACAAAAACATTGGAAATTATCAATTCACAATATATCTCAGGAGTGATGCATTGTAAGGAATTTATTTCAACATTGAGAAAAAATTACGACAGAATTAATTTTTCCATACCTGATGCATTTATACGACGTTTTATAAACATATGTGAATTTGTTGTACAAAATATTAAAGAAATTATTCACCAAATAAGTAAAACTATTATTTATTATTTAAATATTTTTATATTACATATTAGAGTAATTAAATAGAAATATTTCTAACTTAAAATTATGAAAAATTTTAATATACTTGCAGTTTAATAATTCGATTCGGATTTAAGCTTTTCTCTGTGTAAATAATATCAAATATCAATGATAAAGTCAATTATTATTATTTATATCATCTGGCCACAGCACAGTCTTAATTTCAAATTGTAATGCTTTATAAATATTATTGCTATTAATCAGAATATTTACTTCATCAGCTATTTGGTAGGTTTCGCAACAGAAATTTTCCCGTCTAAACCCATTTTTAATGTGAAGTAAGGCATTAAATGAATTTAAAGACATTCGGTTGCGTATTTTAGATTTAAACACATTCATGGGAGCGATAAAAGTTTAACGGCAATATTAGCTAATGCTTCAAAGGGATTAAAGTTAACTGCATGTTTGTATGATTTAACTTCAATCCAAAAATCGACTGGATTCGATATTTTGCCATTGGTAATGGTAAAATATCTTCTTTTGTACGTTATAAAACATTTCTAACATTAATTATGTTAATTTTACTCAAAAATTCAAAGTTTTCTGGTAAAATTTTTAAACGTTTAAAGTTGTGGGACGCTAAAAGTCATTTATAAGATGATAGAAAGAGAAATTTCTTTTATTCACAATTACCTCATATGCATATATGTATAAAGTTAGACATTTTGAAACAAAAACTTTCTGGGCAATCAATACCATCTTATAAATAATTAAATTTTTAGTGTAATATTATTTTTTTGCCGAGTTGCATGTAACTGTACTATAATTTACATTTTGGTAGTATGTATATAAATTTACACTTACAAAAAATTTTTTTCAATTAATATATTTTAATTTTAGTGTTTGGTGTCACCGAAATAAAAAGAAAAGCACTAAAAACGAAAAAAAAAATCACCAAGCACTGACTCACAATTTTTCCGCTTTCGAATTGTTAAAAATCACCAAAAACGGTGATAAAATCACCGAGTTGACAACGCTGAATGAAAGCATTTGCTCTCCTCAAACCGGTTTCTAAGTTGAGTCTCTTTCATTGTTTGTAATCATGTACTTGTTAAGTTTGTGTCTTAAGTTTTTTTCCAGCACAAGTTCTGACCTTAAGTCTTTTGTGTTTGATATGTAATTCTGCGTTTGTTTTTTTTCTTTTGTTTTTCATTTGAATAATTAGACAATAAATCTAAACTTTGTGAATAAAATCTAACTGAATCATCATCGATGTATTTTTATCACATGTAAAAACTATTTCTATTTTACAAAAATCATGTTTCCAAGAAACAGCGGAAGTATTTCTTTTAATTGTTTTTTTTTTTTTTGTTGGTTGTGTCTTCAATTGTATTCTTTTTAACTCTTGTATTTATAGAATTTTTTGTTTATTATTTTTATTATTTTGTGTGTATTTGTTTTGTTTTTCTCATTTAACAACTATATATTCTTGTGAATTTGTATGCGGAAAAATTAGTCATGGTGTCCAAAGTTATTAAAAGATGCTGTTTAACATCTTTATATTTCTAGTTTTAATTTGCTCTTGCTAAAGTTTTACACTGCTGATTATAACAAGAGATGAAGTAAAAAGAAGAAAACATTTAAAGCTTCTTACAACCGATTATTAAAAACTTATTCAGAAAACTTTTTTAAAAAAAAATATAGTTTTACATTTTACCCTACAGTGGGCCAAAGCTGTTGAAGTTTTTATTGAATGTTAATTTTTGTTGTCTTAAGGAAAAAAAATATTTTAGTTTTTAATTTTTTTTTAACAGTTAGAGATCCTTGGAACCAAATTCACAGTAAAAGTTTTTTGATAGAGAATTTAAGAAATTTTTTATGAAAAAAAAAATAAAAAATAAGTGGTGGATGTTATCCAAGCCACAAAAAGACAATATAAACAATGCTTTTCCGACGTTGATGAAGGTATGCCAACATTTGTAGAACATACTAATTTACCTAATTTACAATGTCATCACAATATTGAAATGTTAAGCCAAATGAGCACTTTAAGACTCTTGTTTACATTATTGTTACAAATTTCTGAATATAAATTTGCAAAACTTATCTGATGATGATCAGATGAGCTATTGTTGCCTAGAAACAACAATACAACCACTCCATATGATTGTGTAGTGTTAAAGATAACTCATTATTTAGGTTTTGAAGTTTTGCGCTTTAACCACTGTACCTCGCAACCAGCATATATTTTTAATTAATTAATTTTGTAAATGTCAAATATCAATACGGTACTAAAAAAATTAGGTCCGTATTTGTGTAACCAAAGTATTGTAGCGGTATAGGCTTGTCAGAATCACAATATTTAAAATTGAACTGTTTACATGTATCGTACTTGCGTAGAATTTTGACAGAAAAACAATAAAAACTTAGCTTAATATTTGTATCTATAGCAGGGATGGCATCAGAAAATTTATAATTTCACAAAACAGCTTAACAAATTTTTCTTATTTGACCTTAAACACATTTTTTTACCTTTTATTATTATTTTTCTGATTTATTAAAAATATAAAAAAGATATATCAAATTCCATTCCTATTGTAATATAAAAAAAACACAATTCAGTATTGAATATGTAAATATAAATTGTTTACATGTAAAGAAAATTGAGGTACTACGTTCTAGCTTCTAAATCGATTTCGAAATCACAATTACAATATTGATTATAGCTTACTTGCTATATTTATATAATAACAATTGCTATTTTTGTAATTTAGTAAATCCTTTGTATGAATTAAGTTGCAAAGTGTTGCAGTTTGTAGTCTCTTTTAATTTTATAACAGTGGTCTAAACAAATATTCCACATAGACTAAGAAGTTCATGCTTTTATCAAAAAAAAAAAAACCGTGAACTGTTTTATTTAACAAAAATATCGTGAACGAAGATTTTTACTCGTAACAAATAAATTGGAATTTTATTAAAATATTATTAAAAATTTATTTGGTAAAATAATATATCGAGGACTTATATTCAAAACTTGCTATCTACAATTTTCTCTAAAACGAGGTTTATATAGCATCGTGTTCACTGATAAAATTGTCATCTGTCAGTTAAATTTGGAAGAAAAAATATTATTCTTAAACTTTTTTTTTCATAAATGTATGATTGTGCTATCTAACATACGTTATTTTTTTTTATAAAAAAGTGCTATCTACATAAAAAATATTTGTGTATATAATAAAAATTAAAATATATTAAAAAATAAATATTGTTAAATAATATATGTTGATAAAATTTTTATTGAAATTTGTGATAAACTAACAAATTAATTCCCTACAGCGTATTGCAATCGATTACATTTCATCTAAAGAAGATGAGAGCGATCATATAACAGGTTAACGTTTAAAATTCGTAGCAATTATAATTGTAACCAAAAATTTATTACAGATTCCGAAAACGAACGTTTTAACAATAATGTTGCCTTTTGTCTTCGAAGAAAGCGAGTCCATTTTTCTGCATCAGAAAATCGAATAGAAAATAAGAAAAAGCGTGAGAAAGGGCAGAAATATTTAGGATTTTTAACAATCGATAAAGTTGTAAAGCAAAATGTTACAAAAAAACAAAAAGAAATTGGACCTGCATGTTTATCGAAAACTTGCAGAAAAAGTGTTGTAAGACACTGCCAAAAATTCAATGAAGACACTAGAAAAAATATGTTTAAAACGTTTTGGAGTATGTCCTGGGAAGCTAAGCAAGTTTATATAAAGACCGACGTAACACAGCTTCCCAAAAAAAGGAATTCAGTGGAAAATTCTAAAAATAGATTAGCTTAATTTATAAACCTGCTTTGCAACCATCCACTCTTTCTATAAATCGAGGTATGTTAAGATATTGGTTGGTCAAAATAACCATTGATGCATCTTCTCCTGATAAAAATCAGCGGCCTAAGCATTATTTTAAAAAAGTGGTTATAAAACGTATTTAAAACATTATTTCGAAAAACTAGACAAAATGGAAAGTCATTATTGCCGCAAAAACAGTAGTAAGATATACATTGCTACAATATTTAAAAATAAAGCTGATATTTATAAGGACTATAAATCTACATAAATGTTTTGAGAATAAGGTTCGTCCGGTATCAACACACTTGGAGTGTGATAGTGCACACGTTAAAATTGAGATGAAGCTAAAAAATCAGACAATTTATTTGCCAAACGATTACATAAGAGTAACAAAAGAAGCCAGAAAAAACATTAAAATAAATAAAAACGTTTTTAGAATGCCCTTTGATGCCCTGTATCTGAACTTTGATTTCTTTAAAGACTATACCAACAAAAAACTTATTCGTTTTACATCTATTAGAGCAGGTCGACAAAAAAATGATCCTACCGTATCACAAATAAAATCCCTTATACATATATCTACCAAGTGGAAATATTAAATGTAAAGTTAATTTTGATGACGAATATAAAGTTCTTCCGACTAGAATCAAATCATACGGTGGTCATGTAGAATTAAATACCTTACAAACTGGTCCACGTCCTTTTCAATTAAGCAAATGGAAGCATTTACAAGCATTAAAGCCTGTTAATCCGCAAGAATACCATTATTTTTATGATAATTTAAAATATTTGGAAAAAACTTAATTGCTTTTTAACTGTTATTTTGTATACAATTATATTAAAATAATTACGTGTTTTTAAATATTTATTTCACTTTATCCATAATATATTAAATATTGTTTTGTTAAAAAGCTCAATATTTAAAAAAAAAATTTAGTTGTTTAAATATAAGATTCAATTAGTTTTCCACAAAGATTATTTTTGTTTTCGTTTAAATAGTGCTATCTGCTTATTTGAATATTCAAATTGATCAAATTTTAACTTGCAAAAACTGCTATCTACCATAAATTCGATAATATCGAGAATAATTAATAAATTTATATTTAAACAATTTACACGTCGGGTTTGAATAACATTGTAAAATAAATAAAAATTAAAAAAAAAAAAATAAAAATAAAAATTAAATACTAATTTGAAGAGTTAACGGAAAAAACTGTTTTTTTGATCTCCTGAAAAGTTGTGGTTTTGCAGATAGCACTTTTTGAATATAAGCCCTCGATATAAAAAAGTATTTGACATAGTTAATATTCTTGGAAGATATAACACGTATTTGTACTTTAAAACCGAGTTGCTTTTTCACGTCGGCGAATCACTTCTCTTAAGCGATTTGGCATAGAATTTACCAAGGTTTTAGTATATTTTAAATCGATTTTATTCCATTTCTCCAGAAGGATCTCCTTCATTTGGGTTTTGTTTGTGAATTTACGATTTTTTAATTTTTTCTCAACGTTACCATAGAGATGTTTAATAGGGTTAAGATCTGGGGATTGTAGCGGTGTTTTTACCATATTGGGGCAATTGTAGAGGAGCCAAAATTTTGTGTTAAGAGCACAATGCTTGGGATCATTATCTTGGTAAAACTGAAATTTATTTTCCAGTCTCAGCTTTTCTGCACTAGATTGTAAATTAAGCTTGAGGAGTTCAATGTATTTAAGATAATTCATAAGCCCATCAATAAATGTTAAATTGCCCAGACCATAACACCACCAACACCGTGTTTTACCGTAGATATCATATTTCTTTCCTCAAACTCTGTATTTGGCTTACGATACACTAAAACTTTACCGTCACAACCAAATAGGTGTTATTTCACAGAAAAAATTACTGCTTAAATTTTTTTAATTGATTAATTAATTGATTTATTCTTAAATTTGGATTATATTTTATATTACTTTAAACAATTTTTTTAATTGATATACAATTTATATACAAAAAACTTAGAGATTTCTGCCAGTTGCAAAAAGTATATTGAAAAATAAAATAGGAAAAATTTATTTTTTTTGTCAAGAATTCTTTTTGAATCAAAGTCTTAATATAATTTGAAGGAAAGTCTTAATATAATTTTGGTTAATAAGGTGGGTAATATTAAAATAAATGGTTGTTAAACAGATTAAAATTCTACTAAGTACATAAATATTCAAAGAAAACGGAACAGAACTTTATTGCAGATGGGATTAAAGTCAATATTTCTTGCAGCCCGGTAAATTCTGTTGGATTCTAACCTTAAATGTAAGTAATTATTTGAGTTTCTTCCCTTCGATTGATAAAATTTTTAATGGGTAAAATTTCTTTGCGCTTAGGTCTAGGACGCACCTCCTTTATTTTTGATAATATGATGTTCCTAAATGTGTTATATTGTATTATGCTATATATTTTTATACTTTTAATATATGCAGTGTTATTCAAAATGTATGTACCTACACGCAAAGAAAAAATATGGTTGTGGTAACCATAATCGAAGAGCAACATACTATGATTGAATTGTATGATTATGTTTAAAATAATAATGGTTACCAGTTATCATTATTATGTTTAATTTAAGTATCATTCAATAATCATATATATGACTACAATTGATATCGACAATCTTTGCTTTTTTACGGCAAATAATTGTCTTTTGCTGTAACATACACATATTGATTGTACTTACCAATTTAATTGCAATTTTCGTACCAATATTTTTTTAAAATTTTCTCGTTTATTTTTAAATTTTCTTTAATTTTTCAAAATTTTTGTTCCTTTTTTTGACATCTCAAACTTTTAAAATAATAAAAATTTATTCAGCAAGAAGAAGAACAATTGAAATCAAATTATTATTAAAAAAAATCATAGCTTGATTATTTTGTAATCATACTGTTGTCTCACTTATTATTTAATGATTATTTTTAATTTTTAATGATTTTGAATATAATGTTATTATTGTCGGATTATTTTTTTTAAATCATACAATTTTTAAATGATAACCATTTTGAAATTTTTACGAAAAGTAATCATTAAATGATACAATTCAAACCAATGCTTGATTATCGTGACAAAATATATGATGAAATGAAACAAAAATAACTATTACTTGTTTTCGACAACCAAATATTGTTTTAGAAAAAATAATATGACCGTCGTGATCATGTCGTAACCATAGTTTTTCTTTGCGTGTATATATTGATGTATGTTTAAAATAAATATCTAAAAAAAATATGTTTATTTCTCCCGGATTCTCTTTTAAAACAGGTTCAATAATTTATATTATTGATACAGTTAATACATTATTTAAATTAATCCCAAATTCCAATTACAGGAGTGATTAAATTAATTAAAATTATTTTTAAATATTAAATTATATATTAATCAATTTTTTAATACTGTTTTAATTCGTATTTTTCACAACATATTTTCAATTAAAAATATTTATTTTCATTTAATTAATAGTATCATTTTGATGATTGGAGCAAAATCAAATAATATTTTAATTAATAGTATTAATTTTGTAATTGAAATTCATATTTATTTTTTTCTGTGTTGTTTTCGTCAGCAAAAAAAAAACATCCATCAAGAACTCCGATGGCTTACTAACATGCTCTTTTGCGAATTGTAGTCTCAGCTTTCTATTCTTTTTGGATATGTGTGGCTTCTTTCTAGCTGATCGTGCGTGGAAATCGTGTTTTTTTAAAGACGTTTCTTATTATTTGAGGAGTAACAGATACTCCTACATAAGTACTCTTCAGAGTTTTTCGCCAAAATAGTTGCATTAATTTTAAGGGTTTCTTCTAACCTCACGTACTATTCGTCGTTCGTCTGCTTCAGTAAGCTTGTAAGGGCGCCCACTTCTAAACTTCCTGATCATAGCATTTTTATTTTTGTACTTTTTTATTTTGTAATGCACAGTAGTTCTGGATCTTTTAACAATATTTGCTATGCTTTTTTCAGTTTTTACCAATTTAAAATGATAAATTATTAAATTTCTGACCTTACATTTGCGTCTCATCGTTACGATTACTTGTACAGAAATATAAAAAAAACTACAAAAAATTTTAGCTAGGTATTCTAAGGGTATATTTAAAAAGAAAAATCAAAAGTAATAAGAGATGAAATCAAAAGTAATAAGATGAGAAAAAAAAAACAAAGTTGCATGTCAAATACTTTTTTTGCTTTAGAAATTTCATGATTTTGTTTTCGATTGCAAAATTGTTGTAAAAAACGCATTATATTTTCTGACTGTACATTAGAAGACAATTATAATAATACAACAAAACACCATGTTAAAAATAAGAAAATATCTTAAGCATAAAACTACTTAGTAGAATTAAGGTAAATAACTCTGTCGAATGTCGAATAGTTTTTTTTTTTCCACTGTATATATTGTTAAGAAACAATTCTTTCCACATTTGCTGATGAATGTGGAACTGATAGTATTCCTCTTATAATTTCTGTTCTGGAAACATGAAACCATTGGCCATATTTTTTTTTTTTAGAAACTGTTGCCCAGAAATATGCGAATCTTTGTAAGATTTTAATATTTCAATATCAGCAACAATGATGAGTTGCCATATAAAATTACTTAAACTGGGGAGATTTCTTAGTTGTACTAAATAAGCCATTGGTGTACTTCACATTAAATAAAAAACTTTTGGATTTCCTTAACAAAAACTGTGTTTTTTTAAAGAAATCATATCACTCTTATTGGAAAATCTTATACCACCCTACAAGTGACAGTGACGGTTATTTGACCGGTTTTATGACTGGTATTAGTGACTAATATTACGGTTAAAGTTTCTATTAGTTTCTTAAGAGCAATGTGAAAAAAATGACTAAAACTTTTGTGTACATGTGATTTTGCGTCTTTCTCTTACTTATTAGTTCTGTCGACTGCAAAACATAAGTATATCTAGACTACTTACACTACAGCTGTTTCTAATCATATATAATATAAATAGTAGTCACACTTAACGTATATATCGGTCAAAGCTAACCTGGTATAAACATAAATACATTACTCCTACAATAAAACAAAATTTATTATCTTTTATGGTATTTATTATTATATATTTCATTACATTAACTGTCTTATTACCACTAATACGTTAATTTCACTGCTTCCTGGATAGGCTCAATTTAATCCTTTTCCATGGTATTAGCTTCATTGGTATTATACCTGGAATTGCTAAAAGTAAAAATTATGAGCATATGCAAACGCATATAAATATTTATGTTTGGCTGCTACCTTTCGTACTTACCTTTTATTTCTTGAGCATTTTATAAAAAATCTCGTCGAAAGAACTGCAAATTATTTAGTAAAAATTACTTTCTGTTACACTGAATTAAAAATTTTACACAATAATTTTCCAAATTTTTTTAAACGTCAAGAAATCAACATACATTATTTGTTTCACTCTTGCATACGCATTATTTTTCCTGTAGCAGGAATAATATATTGAATTGCTACAATAGTGTTAGTACAAACATTTTGTATGTGTTAGTTTCAGTCATTCATTTCTTGTAGGGAAATAATTTAAAGAAATTAATAGAATTTAAAATTGTTCCATTTTACTGATAAAAAATAAATCTACACAGAAAAAACTATTTCTTCAATTTGTTTAATTAATTGAATTTTTGATTTGCTTTTGAATTATAATTATAGGTTTTATTAATTAAGTTAAATTTTTTAATTGATATTAAATATTTTGTCAGTTAAAAAAATTAAAAAAAAAAAAAAAAATAATAAAAAATATTATTTGAATGACATTAATTTTTTAATACTGTTTTAATTGATATTTTTCTCAATACATTTTCATTTAAAACTATTAATTTTTATTTAATTAATAGTATTATTTTGATGATTGGAGCAAAATTAAAAAATTTTTTTTAGTTAATAATATTAATTTCGTAATTGAAATTCATATTTATTTTTTTTTCTGTGTACTGATTCTTTTTGAGTTTGTTGTTAATCTACCTTTTAATTAAAAACAATAATTTGTTTCATCTAAAGGGTTTCCAAATTTGAGGTATCATATTCATTTTAACAAAAAGATATTTTTTTTTAGAAAAAGGGTCCGCCATCTAACGTTTTTTTTTCAACTAGTGCTTATTTCGTGAATGGTAACACTTAGCTCATGTGTGATTTTACAGACTAGTTTTATCCTTACGCTGAACAAATATGGTTGTGTATATGCTTGAACAACGCTGGGAAATATTGCGACATTACTTTGGCCGATTTTGCCCAAAAAAATCATCTTTTCAGATAAAGCTCATTTTGATCTTGGCGGGTATGTAAACAAGCAAAATTGTCGCATTTGGGGCACAAAAAACCCGCACGCATACATTAAAAAGCCGATACACCCAAAACGAGTCACTATTTGGTGCGGATTTTGGTCCAGAGGCAAATTTGGGCCATTTTTCTTCGGAAATGAGCAAAGAGTGGCCATTACAGTCAATGGCGATCGTTATCGGGCCATGTTCAACGTTTGTTTTGTTTACAAAAATTTAAGAGGAGGATATTGGCAACATTTGGTTTTAACAGGACGGCGCTAAGTGCCACACAGCCGAAGCTACACTTTTTTTTATAGAATTTTCAAAAAAAGAAAAGTTATTTGGCGGACCAAATCCACATATTCTCTAGGTCTGAATCATTAAGACTTCAAATTTTGGACATCCTTTATGAAGTAATTTTCTGTGGACATTCATATGAGATACATTGTATTTTATTTGAGAACTAATGTCAACGTTGCTAAATTTATTTGATAATAACAACACACTGTTATGTTTGATTTGTGAGTAATTTATAAATCGTTATTATTGAATGCTATTGAATTGGTAAAAGTATATGTATGTATGAACATAAATAAATATTTTATTTGTCAATTAATAAAATTCCACTTAAAAAAGGAAATAATTTTTTAATTCATTTTGTTGCTGTCAACAGTTAACAACAAAAAAGCTCATCTCTGATAAGAAGGCTCTGGGTTATAGTTATCAAAATTATTGATTGAAAACTATGAATTTTATTTAGTTTATATTTATTAGCAAAACGCAAACTATGTTTTGTACAAATTTTGTAATCAGAATTTTTTTTAATATGATTGTCGTGCTTTGTATTACGCACTCAGGTTTTTGACCTTTTAAACAGTAAGTTCTATGTGATGTTTTTTGTGATGTCTCTGTATTTTTATTTGGTAGTAAAGAAATATATATGTTATGCTGTCGCGAATTTTGAATGTGCTTTTCCAAGTACAAAATGTCTGAATTTTTTTTGAACTCTCATTAATTGAGCATTAATTGCAAAACAAAAAAGTTTATTAAAGCTAGAGTTCCATAATTAAAAAATTATGTTTTTAAAAGGGCCTACATGCAAAAAAACCTTGATTACGATATGATCACCACGATCATACCATTTTCTCTGTAACAATATTTATTTAACGATAACAAGTAATAGTTTATTCATTTTATTTTATCATTTATTGTGTCACATCAATCAAGCGATTGTTTGAATTTTATTATAAAATTTTTACTTTCCATGGCTGTTCTTTAAAAATAGTATGACTAACAAAATGGTTATAACAAAAATTGTGTTATGTTTTAGCAAAAATAACATTATATTCAAAAGCATTGAAAACTAAAACAATCACTCTTTTTTGTGAAACAACAGTATGATTACACAAAGCAATCAAGCTCTTATACCTTTAAATAATACATTTTTTCCAACGGTTCTTCTTCTTGTTGAATGCATTTTTATTATTTAAAAGATCTGACGTATGAAGAAAAATATACAGAATTAAAAAAAAAACCTAAAAATCTAAAAATAAACGATAAAATATAAGGAAAAGTTGATAAAAATTTTTCATATTAAGGGAAATTGGAATAAATTAAATAACACCAAAGAACAATGATTGCCTCCGAAAAAGCAAAGATTTTTCATATTCTTTATAGTTATGATATGATTAGTGCACGAACTTAAATTAAACAATAAAATGATAGCTTGCAACCATTTTATGTTTTAACTACAATCATACAATTCAATTAGAGCATGTTGCTCTACGATTATGATTACCACAACCATGTTTTTTCTTTGCTTGTATTTTCACTAACAAGCTTGAAGAAACTTCAGAATACTGCCAACCTTAGTATATGCTCAGATTTTATTTCTTGATTAAATTTCAATACACGGAGATGCATTTTTTCAAAGAGATACTTGTGATTAAAAATCGTAATTTTGCACACAACGACAAATTCCCGTAAAATTTTTGTCACGTGGTTAGACATATTTAGAGTTTCACATAACATGATGTATTTCCTGTAGTCGTTATAAGTATTTAATTTTATTGCCCTCAGCTGGTCTGTGTTAATCCGAAGAATCATCTAATCATCTACACGACGCGATATTCTCTTACTTACTTAATTACCTATGCACAGTGGTTCCTTTAAAAAAATGGTAATATATGTACACAGAAAAAAATAAAAATGGATTTTAATTACGAAATTAATATTATTAATTAAAAAATTGTTTAACTTTGCTCTAATCATCAAAATGATACTATTAATTAAATGAAAATTAATAGTTTTAATTGAAAAAATATGGAGAAAAATATCAATTAAAACAGTATTAAAAAATTAATTAAAATTTTTAATAATTTTCAAAAATGATTTTAATTAATTTAATCATGTCTTTATTTGAGATTTGGGTTTTATAATATTAAAGCATTTATTATATCAGTAATATAATTTATTAAACCTATTTAAAAAAAATACAAAAAAAATATTATTTTTTTTATATTTGTTTATTCTTAATATGCTACATTTATATTACAAAGGAATCTATATTTTTAATTATATTTCGTTACTTATATGTATAATAAAAATACTGATAAGAAATAGTGTTCCACACATACACATACTATACCATATCAAAAGCCGGATTTCGAAAAATAATTTTTAGCATCAACGACCTAGATATAAATGAACATTAATCGGTAAAAAGGCTTGATCAGGCAACTAACTTACCTATTAACATGAGAATTCTGAGGAATATAAAGGCACACAATAAATATTTAATGAATTTTGGCATACCTACAATGAAACCGAAACCATTTATTATATTTAAAGCATAACATATTGTTATATATGTACGTATGTATGTGCACTTACCAGAAGTTTCTCTTGCAGATTGGCGACAATTTTTCATTATTTCGCTCCTTGGGTAACAATTATATTAAATTTATTCTTAAAATTAAATTTTCAAGTAAATGTCATTTAAAATAACGTTTTTTATTTTAATTTTTTTCAACTGACAGAAATCTCTTTGTTTTTTAAAAATATTTAATATCAATTAAAAAATTTAATTAAATTAATGAAAACTATAATTAGAATTCAAAAACAAATTAAAAATTCAATTAATTAAACAAATTTTAGCAATATTTTTTTCTGTGTACATATGTACATGTAATTTCTAAACTCCTTATCCAAATTGCATGAAGTAAACAGGATTTAAAAAGCTTTCCGTAGCCTTTGTAAACGTTAACCAATTTGAATGATTTTTCGCTCATGGTAGATTTGGATCAAAGTTTAAGAAAGATCATAATGACAGTGTTAAAGGTTTACACAGAAAAAAATATTCCTTAAATTTTTTTAATTAATTGATTTTTTGGCTTGTTTTTAAATTCTAATTAAAATTTTATTTCATTTAATTAATTTTTTTAATTGATATAAAATATTTTCAAAAAACATTGAGATATCTGTCAGTTGAAAAAATAAAAATTATTTTAAATGACATTTTTTGAAAATTTGCTTTCGAAGGATGAATTTAATATTTGTTATCCAAAGAGCAGAATAATAAAAAATAGTTGACAATCTACAAGAGATACTTCTGGAACATATCTTGTTTTAAATATAATAAATTGTTTCAGTTTAATTCTAGATGTGTCCAAAGCCAATATACATACATATCTTGTATTCTGGTATATTGCTCAAGATTCCCATTTTAATAGGTAAGTCAGTAGTAGTCTACACTCTGAACAAGCTTTTTTACCGGTAAATATTCCATTATGTCTAGGTTATTGATGCTACCAATTATTTTCAGAAATCCGGCGTTTGACTTGGCATAGTATGTGTACTTGCGGAACCCTATATCTTATATTAAATTATTAGTGTATAAGTAATGAAATGTAATTAAAACAGGGACCGTAATAATTATTCCTTTTTTCATAAAAGTCAGATGATAACAGTTATTTTTTGATTTTTATTTTTTCGAGCAAAAATAAAAGTTATTTTTTGATTTTGATTTTTTCGAGCAACAAAAAAAAATTATTTTCTAACGAAATGTACGTGTTACAATAATTAAGTTAATATTAAATATTTATTTTAATGTGCATAAAAAATTCCCATGATGATCACATTTTTTGTGATTTCTCACATTTTTGTATACTATGTATTCTATAACAATGGTGGGCGCTGGTTTGCCTGAGTTACGAAGTCGTTCAGGTATTTAGTTAATCATCCTACATAATTGCTAAAAAGTTTTTAAAACAACCTGAAAAATAACATACATAAAAAAATTAAAATCACATTATAATTAATAATTAAAGACAATAGTTGATAACAAAGTTTGAAAAAGAAATAGTTGATGATTTGTTTTATTTTTGCTCAAAAAAATAAAAATCAAAAAATAACTTTTATTTTTGCTCGAAAAAATAAAAATCAAAAAGTAACTTTTATTTTTGCTCGAAAAAATAAAAATCAAAAAATAACTTTTATTTTTGCTCGAAAAAATAAAAATCAAAAAATAACTTTTATTTTTGCTCGAAAAAATAAAAATCAAAATTTTAAAAAGCAACATATTATATGATAGACTAATGCATAAGGATCAAAATGGTATACTTGAATCCGTTTTACGACATTTACTTCTAAATGCTTTTTTTGCTTTAAAATTCCAAAATAACTGTTATTTTCGGTCCCTGAATTAAAATATATGTTATGCCAAAATATTAAAAAAATAAATTTTTTCTTTTTGGGTAATTGTATTTAAAACAGTTCTAATAATATAAATTATTGATACAATAAATTCTTTATTTATATAAATCGCAAATTTCAATTATAAGCATGATTCAATTAATCAAAATCATTTTTAAAAAATAGGAAAATTTTAATTAATTTTTTTATACTGTTTTATTTGAAATTTTTCGCAATATTTTTTAAATTACAACTATTAATTTTTATTTAATTAATAGTAGCATTTTAATGATTGGAGCAAAATTAAACATTTTTTTAATTAGTAAAATTAGTTTAGTGAAATTAATATTTATTTTTTTCTGTGTATGTTACACTTTTAAAGTAAAAAAGTTAGAAGTTTTATTTTATGATTAGTTTTACAATTAATTTCTTAATTTTTAAATTTATTTTGAAAGCATTTCCATCTTTTTAAATCTTCTTTTATACACACCACCAATATTCATTTTGTTATTCCGTTTGTAGCACATCGAAATATCCATTTTAGACCCCATAAAGTATTAATTTTCTGAGTCCTCGTATCATTTAAGGAAGATTTAGCTATGTCCGTCCGTTTATCCGTCGGTCCATCTGTTGAATGCATGTTAGAGCTCGAACCGAAAGAGTTAGGAGGATCAAATTAGTCAGAATATTTCTTATACTTAAGATCTCCCTAATATTAAAAATAGTCTAAATCGGAGTACAAGGAAGAGAGTTATAGCTCGTAATGCAAGAATACGTAAAAAAACCCATGTCATTCCAACATCGAATAAAATGCATTTGTGTCTAGATGCATTGATTTAGAGCGATGAACTTTCGAATGTATATTTCTTGTGTAAAAAGACACCTTTCCGTGAAAATTGCTCAAATATTTTATATAACTAAAAGATTTATAGGTTCAAATGTACGAAAATTTTTACCGCACAGTGTATTTTTTGGTATATTTAAAATTTAAAACGTAATTAAACATACAAAAATAAATGTATGATTCTGAAATCTTTCAAACATTGCTTTTGGCTCAAAGGCTTTGTACTATTGAATAAGAAATGTGACACGCCCACTTTTACGCTCACCTTCCATATAATGTTTTATCTCATAATTGGACAAAGATTTTGGAAAAAAATGGATCTATATTAAAATATTAAAGTTGGTTTTATCAGTAAAAACTACTTTGACACGTCTACTTTAACGGCCACCTCTCACATAGTTTACTGTTAAACAAATTAAAATGCTCATAAAACGACAGAATTATATGTGATATTATATTGAGAGGTGACATGCCCACCCATAGCTAATGCTATTTTGTAACATCTTCTAGGTGCCAAATTATACCCTTCAGATTCCGCAAAAATACAACATTGTTGGAAAATAGTCTCATTTCTAATGTAACTATTCTTAATGTTACATTGTAAGATTAATTTAAGGAAATGAATTAATTAATTAAGGGTATACAAAAAAAAATAAAACCTATTTTATTGTAAAGAGATTATTTCATAGCGATTACTGTTAATAACAAAATAATAAAATGTTGCGCTATAAAAGTACACAAAATTGTTGGCGGTTATCGGCACAGCCGAATATGGTGCTCTTATTTGTTAATTAAAAAATACATATTTTACTTTAACAATAATTGATTAATTGATATGCACGTGCTATCAATATTTGTATCGTAGAAAGCACGGCAATTGATTTGTTCGTTAAGATAAATCCTTTTTAGTAAAGTATTAAATAGTAAATAGTAGATAAGGTGCGAACTGTTAGTTGTAGTAGGCTTTTGCAAAACAAGTTTTTTTTTATATATTATTGAACTGATAATTTTATCTACTATTACGATCTGCCAAAATTGTGCTATATAATACGCTGGTAGTAAAGAAAAGCTATCAGTTCTTTTGCTTTCTCACAAGGGCAACATGAAATTCTTAGTTGTTTTCGCCTTAGCAGTAACCATCGTCTCCGCCTTCGATTTACGTGGTGCTGAAATTGGTCAACGTAACGTTGTAGTACCTCTTGTTAAGAACGAAGGTCGCATTACTAATGGACAAAATGCCGATATAAGTCAATTTCCCTACCAGGTGGGTTTGCTTGTGAAACGTAGTATCTTCACTAGCTCCTTGTGCGGTGGTTCCTTAATCGGTCACGAATGGGTTCTGACTGCTGCTCACTGTACTGAAAATGCTAAATCTGTTACCGTCTATTTGGGTGCCACTGAGCGGGGCCAGGCTGAAGTAGAATACACTGTTAGCAGTAGCGATATTATCATTCACCCCGACTGGCATGGACTAACTGCAAGGAACGACATTTCTTTGATAAGGATTCCATTCACTGATTACAATGACAACATTAGAGCTGTTGAATTACCTGCCATTGCCAACTCGTACTCCACATTTGACGGTAAGAAAGTAATTGCTTCTGGTTGGGGCCTTACCGCTGATGATGGTGATGTCGCCACTCACTTACAATCGGCTACCATGGAAGTTATCTCCAATGATGTCTGTGCGGAAACCTTCGAAATCATTGCCTCCTCCCACCTTTGCGTTTCTACACCCAAAGGAGTTTCTACTTGCCGTGGAGATTCTGGTGGCCCCTTAGTTTTAGAATCCAACAAGGTTCAAGTTGGTTTGACTTCTTTCGGTTCAACTGCCGGTTGTACCAAAGAAAAACCAGCTGCTTTTACCCGAATTACAAGCTACTTGGATTGGATAAAAGAACACACTAGTATCTAAGCACATGCCACTTTTGATAAAGCTAATGAATTCGTTAATGACTTTTAAGATCAAACTAATAAATAAATATGTTTATCGAGGAAGCTAATATTTTGAAGTTAATTAAATTAATAGTTGTTGGGCTTAAGTTGCTCTATTGTATATATAGGTTGCTTATGATAGTACGCATACAGATCAGATTAGACCCAACAACCAATAAAAAAATATTAGAAGCTATTGGGATTATATAGTAGAAATTTAGAATCAATTTAGATTGATGTATGTCAAGCAATAGAACTTGAAGTTAAACCTTTACATTAGAATTTCTAAAAAAAAGGATTAAAACAGAATTCGTAAAGCGCGATCTGATATTACTCTATAGGCATAATTTCTATCGCATTTTATGTAAAATCAATTCCAGAGTGTGTTTGAATTTTTTTTGAGTTTTAATTCAAAAGTCGTATAATAAGAGAAAAATACTGCTGTCATATGTAAATTATATACAATATTTATCGCCTGTGCAATTTCAGCTTGTAATTTAAAATATACATAAAAATTTCGTCTATATGCATTTCGCTTATATGCATTTGTCGGTTTTATGCACCATAATTTTAATATAATTTGAATAAATTACAAAAGAAATTGTCTTCTATATGCATCATGAATAAATGCGATGAAAAATGAGTGCTAACAAAAGAATATGCTTTTCTATAAAGCAAAAGCTTTCAATTATAAATAAAATTTAAGATTCTACTAAACAAGATATTTGTAGAAAGTCTGGATGCTCAATCGACACCGTACATCTTATTTTAAGAGACAAAAGTTCTATTATTCAAAGCAGCAAAACATGCAATATATGTCGCAAAGAAAAAATCGAGTCGAAAATAAAAAAAAGGATAAGGCATTATCGCAATGGT
The DNA here is from genome assembly GCA_941918925.1 of Phyto melanocephala. Classification (NCBI taxonomy): domain Eukaryota; kingdom Metazoa; phylum Arthropoda; class Insecta; order Diptera; family Rhinophoridae; genus Phyto; species Phyto melanocephala. The sequence continues at coordinate 132,021,682 of OW799233.1, read as the reverse complement.
TTGATCAAATAAGCTTGTCTGGCGTGGTAGTGTCAAACAATATGCTAATGGTAAAGGCCAAACAATTTGACATTGCCCTGAACGAAAATTTATATCCTACACCTGGCTGGCTATACCGATGGCAACGGAGAGAGGGGATTAGTTTAAAAAAGATTCATGGTGCGGCAAGATCTGCTGATAAGCAAGCAGTTGACAATATTCAAGAAATTCTCCCAAATTTGACCGCTGGATACAAGGCAAGTTACATATTTAATGCCTATAAAACGGGACTACTTTTCAAAGCATTGCTCTTATCAGCACTTAATAGGAGTGGTTTTAAAATTTCTGGAATGACGTCATCAAAAGAACGTAAAACTTTACTCCTTTCGTGCAATGCAACTGACTATGTTTGCCATAGGTTAACCAAAACAGCCTCGATGTTTTAAAAATAAAAAAATTAAGTATTTTTCGCAAAACAAGGCATGGGCGACACAGGACATTTGGGCTGAAATAATACTAGCTTTTGATGAAAAAATGATTCAACAAAATAGAAAAGTAATCCTATTCGTAGACACAACCCATAAGCAGATAAGTTTAAAGAACGTTGACGTTCGATATTTACCAGCATATATCACCTCAATTTAGATCAGGGGATCCTTCATGCTTTCAAGGCATACCATCGACAAAATATAATACGTAAGCAAATATGCTTTTTTGAGATTTCAAGAAAAGCCTTGATATGTTAGCAGCATTATATACAGCCAAGCGAGCATATTGGGTAGTAGCTTCTAGTACCATTTTAAACTGCTCTAAAAAGTTGATTTTAAAAAATACAGTCTTATTTTTTTCCAATTTATATGACTTTATATATTTCGGTGTAAGTTTGTTTCGGAATCTCACGAACTGCCAGCTATAGAAGATCGCGAAGATGAAAAATTTATAACTGCTGACTCTGGTTTAGAATTTGGAGCTGAATTTGAAAATTTTGTAACTCAGGACGAAAATTTACCACCTAACAAGGAGAAAATCGTTTCTGAGCTTCAATCAAGCTAACGAGGATGATAACAATGAGTATGTACCAATTCTATCTGTAAGTAATGCAGTGGAATATTTAAGTGGTTTACGGTGTTTTCTTCAAGCAAGAAATTTTGATTTATTGATGAATTGGAAAAAATTGAACAATTTATTTTTGAGAGCTGCTGCTAAAATGTACAAAAGAAAATAACAGATTTTTTCAAAAATTAGTATGTATTAGACTAAGTACTTAAATTTATCTCAGCAATTCCAAATTCAAGTTTCCATTGCTTGTGAATTCATTAGCAATGATAAAGACGTGACAAAATCACTTCTCACTTCGCAAGTATTGGAACTGCTGGGGCAATTTTAATAGGCAATGAATTTCTAGTTTTTTATGTTTTCAACCTAGTTGACTGATCTCAGTGTAATGATACTTTTAGTACAAACTTCTAACTGTACAATAATATTTTTTATTTAATTTAATATTTTTTTTTGTAAAAATGAATTTTTAATAAAAACTGATCCATACATATGTATATGTATAAAAGTTTGGACAAATTTTGTCTACTTTTTTTATATGCACCCTTTATGCAAATATCGTAGTTTTTATATATGCACTGCTTATGCATATTAACGAGTTTTTTTTATAAGCACCGTATATGCATATAAACGTATTTTTATATTTGCATTTCGCGCTTATACATATGCACAAAAAGCTGTGCATTTTTAGAAATGCATATAACCGATAAATACTGCAGTTAATCATATAAATAGGTTTAAGTAGGCAAACATGCATTTATGCATACCCAATGGGTAATAATGGAGATATATCAGTGTCTGGCTTTTTTTTGAAATTTTCAAATCCTAAGGGGGAAAAACGGGTAAAAACTATAATTTTAATGGGACTTTTTGTACTGTCTTCGTTTATAAAACTAAAATTGTAAAATAAAGGATTGTTGATTCAATTTGAGAATTACAATGATATTGGAGACACAAAAAAAGGCTTTTCGCATTTTCATTGTACTCTTTGTATTTTTACGTTTGTAAACATAGATTCTTAAAATTTGTATTTTTTGATTTAAGGTCTAACTTCTAATATTATGGACGACCAAATTTACATTTTGTCATTTTTTTAGTCATTTTTTTATACTTTGGTATATATAGAATTCTGAGTTCTAGTGGGAGTTTTAGTGAAGGAAAAAATGTTACTTTTATTATTTTTAGGGTCATTTTGGAAATTTTGAATCTTATAAACTCAGTAGCATTGATCTGGCTTTAAGTTAGGAAATATATGCCCGATATATACTTACTCTACTTTTTATTTTTCTAAGTAAATTGAATCAGAGATACAAAGTTTCATTAATTGAACCAAAAATATTTAATAATTATAAATAGAATTTGAGTATTCAATAAATAGTAAGAACTGCGCTATCGAAGTAGCGGGTTAAATGTTAGTGAACTTATAAATCAAAAGGGGAATCCAGTGTCTAAATTTATATCTCTAGCTTTTTTTTGCGATGATGAATCAGTCAGTCACGTTACTCTTTTGTATACTTATGTAGATAAAATATGTATCTGTGTATTTTTATCATATATTTATGTATATATGTATATGATATATATTTATGTAGGATTTTTTAATGAAAACCACTTTTGTTTTATTTTTTAATAATAAATAATAATTTTTTATTCCAGGCTTAAAATTAAGTATTAGGATTTTTAATGTATTTTCGGTTGTACGTCTTTACTGCAACTGTCCAATCCTTCTTTCGCAAATACGTCAGTTACTTCTACTCGCCACTCCTCGTCATATGTTTAATGTTACCTGACCCCACATTTATATATTAATATTTGTTAATATTATAAAATCTATATAGATAATTTGATTTAAATACTTTCTGAAATTTAAAAGTTAGCACTTAATATTCTGCTATATCAATGTTCATGAAGTTTTAAATAAAATAACAATATTAATAATTTTATTCGGAATAGTTAAGCGCCTTTTTAGTCGTTCTTAACATTTTCAGTCTTACCTCGTACCAATAGTCACTAATTTTGAAATACTTGCTTTACAAACGTTGAAAATACAAAAAGTACAATAGAAATGCGAAAGAGTTCCTTTTTTGGCTGCCCACTTTTTATACCCTTCACACAGTGAAAAAGGGTATATATAGGTTTGTCATTCCATGTGAAATTTCTACAATTTTGATTTTCGACCCCACAAAGTATATATTTTCTGAAAGCTTATGAATAGGGGAGTCGATTAAGCCCTGTCAGTCTGTCCGTCTGACACTCTGTCCGTGTGTATGTTGAAATCAACTTTTTGAAGCCCCCCGACATCGCTTGGACTCGGGTGAAGTATTAAAATATCAGAAATATTCGGGACTAGATCGGCATTGAAAATCAGAAACATCCGTATATAAACAACTAAGATATGAGCAAAAACCCACGACCACCTCGATTTTTTTTCACAAAAACAACATTACAACAACAACATACATACATACAAACGTGTATACTGGTTAGAGAAAACGTGGCATCGAATCCCAGCTGAGGCAAAAAAAATTTTTTTTATTTTTTTTATATATTTTTTTTTAATTTTTTTTTATTTTTTTTTTATTTTTTATTTAATATATTATTTATATTTTTATTATTATTTTTTTTAATTTTTTTTTTCAAATATTTTTGTTTGTTTTATATTTATTATATATGTTTTAATTATTTTTAAAAAATATTTTTGTTAATTTTTTTTTTATTTTTTTTTTAAATTTTTTTTTAACATACATACGTAAATTTATAATTTTACAATGGGATGTTTTTATATATGTATGTTTTTTATACGTATGTACGTATATCATATGGAATGGTGATACAAACTACTGTTCTTGCATGATTACACGTTGTGAAGGGTATATAAGATTCGGCACGGCCGAATATAGCGCTTTTACTTGTTTTCAATCTCATGTCCAAGGCAAACTCATATCAGGTGACAACATCCCTACAACAAATACAAAAAGACTCGGAGAATGTCAAAACACAAAAAAAAACAGTTTGTTTATTTACTTTTAATTAAAATTGTATTATCTTGTAAATTTATTTTCTGAAAGCTTATGAATAGGGGAGTCGATTAAGCTCTGTCAGTCTATCCGTCTGTCCGTGTGTATGTTTAAATCAACTTTTTGAAGACCCCCGACATCGCTTGGACCCGGAAAATATTCGGGAGTAGATCGGTATTGAAAATCAGAAACATCGGTACATAAAAGACTGAGATATGAGCAAAAATCCACGACCACCTCGATTTTTTTTTCACAAAAACAACATTACAACCACGGTGTTATTACATAAGGTGATAGCGTAAAGGAGAGCAATTTTTGTCTCTCTTTTTTTATGTATGGAGTTTGACAATTTCCGAAGTTGAAATAATTTTTTTAAGTATGTATTTTGACATTCTCCAGAACACAAAAAAATAGTCAGCTGGGCTTGCACCGCTACCTTGTATAAGTGTACCCTGATTACAACAACAACATACATACATACAAACGTGTATACTGGTTAGAGAAATCGTGGCATCGAATCCCAGCTGAGCCAAACAAATATTTTTTCTTATTTTTTTATATTTTTTTTTAATTTTTATTTAATATATTATTTATATTTTTATTATTATTTTTTTTTTAATTTTTTTTATTTTTTTTAATTTTGTTGTTGTATTTTTGCGGAATCTGAAGGGTATAATTTGGCACCTAGAAGATGTTACAAAATAGCATTAGCTTTGGGTGGGCATGTCACCTCCCAATATAATATCACACATAATTCTGTCGTTTTATGAGCTTTTTAATTTTTTTAACAGTGAGAGGTGAGAGGTGGCCGTTAAAGTAGACGTGTTAAAGTTTCTTTATTTTCTTATCAATTTGTACTAAGCATTTGAGCCAAAAGCAATGTTTGAAAAATTTTAGAATCATACATCTAATTTTGTCAGTTTTATTTCGTTTTAAAATTTTAATATACCGAAAAGTACACTGTGTGGTATACATTTTCGTACATTTTGATCTATAACTCCTTTCCAATTTTTAGAGAAAAATATTTCTTTCACTCAGGAAATATACACACACATTGCATTTTTTTCGATGTTGGAAGGACATGGTTTCTTTAACCTAAACTTGCATTACAGGCTATAACTATCTTTCTAATATACCCATTTTCAGTAGCAAAAAAACCTTGTGCATAAAAAATATTCTGTTAAAATTGGAGCCCCCTAAGTTTTTCGGTTCGAGCTCTATTCTGCTTTCAACAGGCAGAAAAATAAACGGATATAGAAGGAAAAAAATTGAAAACATTTCTTAAAATAGTTCGGATGAAATTATCGAAAAACGTCCTTAGCAAAACTTTAATGAATTTTTTCGAGCTTTAATTTTCTGATATTATGGTCATACATTTAGGTGGTAGGAACTGAGATCTGGTGGGAAATACTTAAACGGGTTTGAAGACAATTTCTATTATATCAAAACAGTGGTCTCCTCGACACCAAATCATCAATATATTGCACTTTAATATCCGACTGTAAATGCCGAAGATATAGCCAGAAATGTATTTTGGCAATCCTTACATGCGGCAAAAAAAAAAAATTTTTGTTTTGATATTGCCCTGCAACGATACTTTATATTCTTTGGTATATGGCGAACTTTTTGTTTGTATGCTTTTCTGAAAATTTTCCACGCACAATTTTTTATTATAAAATAATATATAATTAACAAATATTACTTTTGACGTACATACATATTATGTACGTGCTATCAATATTTGGCAATTGATTTGTTCGCAAAGATAAATCCTTTTTAGTGAAGTATTAAATAGTAGGCAGTAGATAAGGTGCGAACTGTTAGTTGTAGTAGGCTTTTGCAAAACAAGTTTTTTGATATATTATTGAACTGATAATTTTATCTACTATTACGATCTGCCAAAATTATGCTATATAATACGTTGGTACTAAAGAAAAGCTATCAGTTCTTTTGCTTTCTCACAAGGGCAACATGAAATTCTTAGTTGTTTTCGCATTAGCAGTAACCATCGTCTCCGCCTTCGATTTACGTGGTGCTGAAATTGGTCAACGTAACGTTGTAGTACCTCTTGTTAAGAACGAAGGTCGCATTACTAATGGACAAAATGCCGATATAAGTCAATTTCCCTACCAGGTGGGTTTGCTTGTGAAACGTAGTATCTTCACTAGCTCCTTGTGCGGTGGTTCCTTAATCGGTCACGAATGGGTTCTGACTGCTGCTCACTGTACTGAAAATGCTAAATCTGTTACCGTCTATTTGGGTGCCACTGAGCGGGGCCAGGCTGAAGTAGAATACACTGTTAGCAGTAGCGATATTATCATTCACCCCGACTGGCATGGACTAACTGCAAGGAACGATATTTCTTTGATAAAGATTCCCTTCACCGATTACAATGACAACATTGAAGCTGTTGAATTACCTGCCATTGCCAACTCGTACTCCACATTTGACGGTAAGAAAGTAATTGCTTCTGGTTGGGGCCTTACCGCTGATGATGGTGATGTCGCCACTCACTTACAATCGGCTACCATGGAAGTCATATCCAATGATGTCTGTGCGGAAACCTTCGAAATCATTGCTTCCTCCCACCTTTGCGTTTCTACACCCAAAGGAGTTTCTACTTGCCGTGGTGATTCTGGTGGCCCCTTAGTTTTAGAATCCAACAAGGTTCAAGTTGGTTTGACTTCTTTCGGTTCAACTGCCGGTTGTACCAAAGAAAAACCAGCTGCTTTTACCCGAATTACAAGCTACTTGGATTGGATAAATGAACATACCGGCATCTAAACGCATAACATTTTTGATTCGTTAATGACTTTTAAGATCAAACTAATAAATATATATATAGTGAGAGCTAATATTGTGAAATTTTATTAAAGGACACTAATAAAAAAGAATTAATTTATTAGTGTGTTAGTTTTTGACTTTAAACTGGTCTGGATTGTCTGAATATAGATCAGCATCAACCCAACAACCAATAAAAAAAATATTAAAAACTATTGGAAAGATATCCTAAATAATTAGAATAAATTTTGGTAAATGTTACCATACATACGTACATACATTTATTAAAATTTAACCTTCCTATTAGAATTTCTTATATAATGATTAAATCTGTGGCTTGGAGGTAAAAGGGCCAATGTCACTTTTTTGCTCTTTGAAGTTAATCATTGCATTAGATTTGTTTTCTTGCTCTATTTCATTATGGTAAAACAGCTTAAGTCATACTTAACCCAGAACAGCTTCATAAATGCTGGCCAATGTAGCTATAAAAGCATATGTAAAAGTTAAACTTCAATTAAAATTTTCTCAAAAGTAAATATTTCGACATTGGTCCTTTTAGCTGCAAGCCACAGAAATATAGTACGTATTACGCGATCTGATACTATTTTATTTAGATGTTTTTTTAATGCTTACCAATAGAACAAATCCTTTATAGTTTAAGAAATTTTTTTTAAACTATAATTCGAAAGGCTTCCAACGAGAAAACATGCTGATATGTCAAAAGTGTTTAGGTGTGCGATAGAGGAAGTTTTTAAATTTTATAAGCTTTTTTATAACCCAGCATAAAAATTTTGCACTAGCTCAATGTAAATAAAATTTTTCATGACTTTAAATTCATAAGTGCAAGAGTAGGTAAGATGAATGGCTTCTCCAAAACCAAATGCGTGCAAAACAGTTTAAACAATTCCTGTAAACAAACATAATTAGCTCCTGAAAAATGGATGTCTTTTCATCTAATATGCATGCGATCTATGCACTCATTAGAATTAAGTGAATTTTGTTAATATATTCATATAAACACAATGACACTTCAATGTTAAAATCACAAATGTTTCACCTAAATTGAACCACTTTATCATGGGTTGATCCCATGCATCCACTATTACTTTTGAATGCCTTTTTTTTTTGCTGGAAAGCACTAATACAAATTTTAAATTCAATATATTTGCCTGCTTCTCATGGACAATTTATATATCTATTTTTAAGAAATTATTTTTTTAAAAGTGAAATATAAAAGATATTGCGATTTTATAACCTCACCGTTTTATATGCAGATTGCTCACATTTTTTTCCTTTTAGTCCTGACGTATAGGATGTTCCGTAACAACAACTAACACAACATTTTGATGCCAAAATAATAAATATTGCAGTTACTTTAATTGCAATTTGCAATGAAGATGTATGACCTTAGTTTAACTAAATAATTAATGCTTGACAGTAGTCTTTTCTCTCGTTAGAAGTCTTTTGTATTAAAATTATAAAACAAATTTCAAATCATCTTTAGAATAGATTTTATTGGTTGCCATTACATTTAGTGCCATAGATATTATTTTTATTACACTTGTAAATAGAGGAGTTTAAGATCGCCTTGTATGTAGTCTTTTCATTCGTTATATTAGAAATTCTAATCGAAAGCTTTAATTTAAAACTCTATTGTTTGAAATACATTTACCTTAGCTGATTTTAATTATTTAGAATATTTTTGCAATAGTTTTCAATATTGTATTTTATTGGTTGTTGAGTTAAAGTTGTTCTAAATGTAGGCACCCTTAACCAGCTTAAGCCCAACAACCAATTAACAAATAAATTGATTTTTTTAATTAGTTTGCTTAAATAAAACTTTAAGATATTAGCTCTCTCCATATACATATTTTTTAGTTTGAACTTAAAACCCATTAATGATACCAGTGTGTTCATTTATCCAATCCAAGTAGCTAGTGATTCGGGTAAAGGCAGCTGGTTGTTCCTTAGTACAACCGGCATTTGAAACGAAAGAGGTTAAACCAACCTGAACCTTGCTGGATTCTAAAACTAATGGGCCGCCAGAATCACCACTGCAGGTAGAAACTCCTTTGGGAGTTGAAACGCAAAGGTGAGAGAAGATAATCATGGCACCAAAAGCTTTGGCACAATCATCATTGGAGATGACTTTCATGGTGCCCGATTGTAAGTGAGTGGCAACACCGCTAGCATCAGAAGTTTTTCCCCAACCAGAAGCAATTACTTTCTCACCGGCAAATGTAGAGTACGAGTTGGCAATGACGGGCAATTCAACAGCTTTAATGTTGGCACTGTAAGCAGTGAAGGGAATCCTTATCAAAGAAATATCGTTTCTTGTTGTTGGTCTATTCCAGTCGGAGTGAATGATAATATCGCTACTGCTAACAGTGTATTCAACTTCAGCCTGGGTTCGCTCAGTGGCACCCAAATAGACTGTAACAGATTCAACATTTTGAGTACAGTGAGCAGCAGTCAGAACCCATTCGTGACCGATTAAAGATCCACCGCACCAAGAGTAAGTTAAGGCGTCAAGTTTTAGAGACAAACCCACCTGGTAGGGAAATTGACTTATATCGGCATTTTGTCCATTAGTAATGCGACCTTCGTTCTTAACAGGAGGTACTACAACGTTACGTTGACCAATTTCAGCACCACGTAAATCGAAGGCGGAGGCGATGGTAAAAGCTAAGGCGAAAGCAACTAAGAATTTCATATTGCCCTTGTCAGAAAATAAAATAACTGATAATTAATATAATATTCAGTATTAGCGCATTATATAGCATAATTCGGGTAGATCGTAACAGTAGATAAAATTATCAGTTTAGTAATATTAAAACGTTAGTGTTGTTACTTTACGTCAGTTGATTGTTTAATATAATACAAAGCAAAAATGTTATTACACTAGCCTACAACAACTAACGGTAAGTATCTTATCTATTGCCTACTACATAGTACTTCACTAAAAAGGATTTATCTTTACGAACAGATCAGTTGCCGTGCTTTCTACCATACAAATATTGATAGCACATACAAATGTATTTACGTCAAAAGCAATTTTTGTTGAAGAAATATACATATATAGGGCCGTATTCATAAAAAATATTTTAGGTTTATTGAAGGCTTATTTGACAAATTTCTCTACAATATCTGTCAAATAAGCCTTTAATAAACCTAAAATATTTTTTATGAATACGGCCCTTAAAATATAAAAGTGTGCGAGAAAATTTTCAAAAAGCATGTCGAGAATCCCTCTATCATCAATATTTATGAAAGTGACTTTTGGATGTGAAAACATTCTGCATAATAAGCGTCATCTGTGGTACTAACCAAGGCATATTTATTCATCAGGTAATTGCAGTTCGGAGAGAATTTTTTGTTTGTTTTTTATATATGAAATTTAACATTTTAAATAAATGGTAGAATTTTTTTGATTTATGCTGAAGCTTAAAATAAGTGTAGAAAAAACAAGTAAGAGTGCTATATGCGGCCGTGCCGAATCTTATATACCCTTCACAACGTGTAGTCATGCAATAACAATACTTCATATCACCATTAATCTCATATGAAATACGTACATACATATCAAAAACATACAATTATAAAAACATTCCATTGTAAAATTATAAATTTATGTATGTATGTTAAAAAAAAAAAAAAAAAAATTGAAAAATATAAATAATAAATATAAACTAAAAAAAAAAATTAAAAAATATAAATAATATATAAAATAAAAAATAAAAAAAAAATTAAAAAAAATATATAAAAAAAAAATAAAAAAATTTTTTTTTTTGGCTCAGCTGGGATGCCACGGGATGCCACGTTTACTCTAACCAGTATACACGTTTGTATGTATGTTGTTTTTAAAAAAAAAAAAACCAGGTGGTCGTGGTTTTTTGCTCATATCTCAGTTCTTTATGTACCGATGTTTCTAATTTTCAACACCAATCTGCTCCCGAATATTTCTGATATTTTAATACTTCACCCGGATCCAGGCGATATCGGGGGGCTTCAAGTTGATTTCAACATACACACGGACAGACTGATAGAGCTTAATCGACTTCCCTATTTATAAGCTTTCAGAAAATATATAGTTTAAGGGGTCGGAAATGAAAATTGTAGAAATTTCACACGGAATGACAAACCTATATATACCCTTTTGCACTGTGTGAAGGGTATAATAATCAGCTAACGAATCAAAACTTCCTGATGAATAAGTTTGCCTTGGGTACCAAGTAGGAAATAAAAAAAAATAAATTCGGAATTTTATTGTCATTTTTGTTTTTTTTCTGACACCCCTAATTGAATTCAAAATCGCGTATCTGTATATAGAATTTACTAGTTTTTTCAAGAAACAACTTGCAACTAAAATTTTTGCAAGTTAATGTAAATAAACAGTAGGCTTTGCAAAAATCTTCTTTATTGTCAAAGCAAAAAATTATTGTATTTCAAAGGACAGTATTTGCATGAGATAAATTTAATCATCAGTAATACCCCTGACAGACATAGGGTTTGTATACGATATTAGTATGGTATACTACATGTGTGTCAACCTTAACTACAATTAAACTATCGAAACAAACTGGTGTATAGCTAGTTCATATACTATGGGAATATACGTAGTATATATACTAGGGTGATCGATTATTCGACTTTTTTAAGAAATCGGTTTTCAAATAGTTTGATATTTAAAAAAAACCGGTTGCTATTTTGAAAATTGAGAAAAAAACCGGTTAACCGGTTCGAATATATAAAATATAATATTTAAAGAAAAAATTAAAGAAAAATATTGTAAAAAAAGATTATAATATAAATTATATATAAATATGAAATTTCTACAGTTTATATACGTTTGGCTGCACAATTATGCAATAACTGGCATGAATGCAGTTGACTAATTTGGTTTTTGGTTTAGTTGAATTTAAAGACAAAAGGTACTCTTTACAAGTAAAATAAATAAATACAATTAATTCATAAATAAATAAATAAAACTTTTTTTAATGCTGTTATACATTTTTGTATCTCCTTCGGTACATTTTTTAAATATAAAATATATCTTTTAAACTAATATGCACTAACGTATTTTGTTTGAAATTATTTCTGTAATTTGAAATACATTTTGAAGGCTAGGGAAAAGATCTTTAAAATTTCATTTTAAAATTTCTTTCTTATACACCTGACAGACATACAAATATAGGCATAAACTAGTTTGTTCGATGGTTTAATTGAAATTTAAGTTGTCAGACACTCAACAAGTGTATTTAATTCACCACACCATTATTTAAAATTAGGATCTGGAAGTAAAGATTATTGGTTTTTCCTTTTTTTAACTACATTTTTTACCTAAAAGTGATCGATCAGCTACGTTTATGCTTCATTTACCTTTAACTTTTAACGTTAGGTTTATATCCTATAAAAAAATACTATTAAAGATCAATTATTTTACTTTTGTTTTTTAAACAACAAATAAATTTCTTACAATATTATGGAATAATATTTAATAGATTTATTTTCTGATTTTTGGAAACTTTTCGCGTACTAAATATACTATGGTACGATTGGTTACAAAGACATATGAAAATAAACTTAAAACAACCGGCTTTTTCGGATAAAAAAACCGGTGTATTCGATATTCGAAAAATCAACATTTAGAAAAAACCGCCAGCTGAAAGAGAAGAAAAACCGGCTTTTCCACCGGTTGTAAAAACGAGTCCATCACCCTAATATATATCGAGGTATACAAACCCAATATCTGTCAGCGGTATAAGAATAGTATAATTAACGTATAACATAATAGAATTTTAAAAATTAACTAGTCAAAAAGGTAAAAATGTCTATTCTTGAGTAAATTACAATTCCTTGCAGCGTATAGCAAATGTATTTTCAAATAAAGTAATGAAAATCGTGTATGTATATGTATGTGGCTTATAGAAAATATTCTGTTTACACAGACTCCTAAGTTGAAATGAATAATAATGTGGTATCTAGCGGTAACATAATTGTATTTCAAATACTCGTAAAGAAAACTCTGTAAAGAGAATGAAGCGTCAGCAATATTTAAGGTTTAAGAAGTAGCATGCAAACGAAATTCTTAAAGAACCCAGAAAAAGACAGGGATGCGCGTGCTCATAAAATGTTTGTGTATGAAAATTAATTTAAGAGACTTCTTAAAATTTGATAAGTAACCAGAACCAAATATTTAAAATGTTTTGGATGATGTCGTGGGAAACCAAACAAGTGTTTAAGAGAAGCTATGTATGTAACGGAGAAAAATAAGCAAAATTCCACTGTTGCGAATTGCAAAAACTCTGAAAAGTTTCATGTATGACATTTTACACATCTCTCCACTTCGCGAACGTGAATATGGTTAAAGGTTGGTTAAAAGCCAAACAGCCGACAGTTTCTAATAATAATATTTAGAAAACTTAAAAAAATGGAATCACTATTTTCGCACAAACCGAAAAAGTTAGGGGGATAAAATTTAAAGAATATTTGGTATACAAAAGGTTTGTTTGGTATT